>PVKH010040364.1:0-11084 GCA_004027955.1 Chaetophractus vellerosus | reverse complement strand
GCCGGAGAGGCTACAGCTGGCCTTGTGGAGAGATGCAGCATAGAAAGCCTCATCGTCTACAGCTGAACTCGTGAAGGAAACAGAAGCTAAGCCCAGAGAGAAACGCAGCCCCGGGAACAGAGGAACCTGGAAGCCTGAACCCTGGAGACGTCGGCAGCCATCTTCCCCCAACACGTGGACTCTGGTATGGGAAGAAATTAATGCTTTGTGGCCTGGTAACTGTAAGCTTCTACCCCAAATAAATACCCTTTATAAAGACCGACCAATCTTTGGTATATTTCAAAAGGCACGCCTGTGGCTGACCAAAACAACCACCTTTTAATATTTTCTCTCACCTTTGTTATCATCATTCAGGGCCTGTGTTTAATCACCTATGAAATGGAAAAGTTCTTCCTTTAGCTTATTGATGCCTCAAACTAACCCTCCTCTGCCATGATTTTGTTGAGCCCATCTCCAAAGGCCCTCTGCTGAGGCAGATTCTGGCGCCTCGTCTGTTTTGTCCTGTTGCTCCTCCTCTCACTGCTCCCTACTATGTGTGAGGACGTGCTGTTTTATCATTAGAACAGGTTCTCCTTGTTTCCCATCACATTTCTCTGGCTTCTCATATCGTGAACCACCGAGTGGGGCACTGTTTGAAGGGTGAGTTCAGCAGTGTCCCTACAAGTGTGACGTGGAAGCCTTCGGTTTTTGTAGGTCGTGTCAGCTACAGCTAGGGCCAAGCAGCACTGGAAGTCACGGTTTTAAACAGGAAAGAGTACTTTCCATCTTGATCTACTCATAAGAAAATAACTGGATTTTAGATTTGTGTGATGAAGCGGAAAGGATAAGCTCCGCCTATGAAGCATGCTTGCTAAATATGTCTGACCTGAAACTAGTTGAACTTCTATCCTGTAGCTGTCCAATGAAAATATGTGGACCACATACATGATTTGAAAAGGTTAAAAAAAAAAAACAGTATAAAAATGTTTTATTCAATGTACTCTACCCAAGATATTATTTCAACCATTATTGAGGTATTTTACAGTCTTTATTTTACACTAAGACTTAATAATTCAAAGTCTGGCATTTATTTTACACTTAGAGTACATCTCAATTAAGACTCACTACTGTCAAGAGTGAGTTGAGGGCCCGGCTAGATAGCTCAGTGGATAAGAGTGTGCTGGGGTACCATATGGGAGGCCCCGGGTTCGGTTCCCGGGGACCTCTCCGAGCGGGCAGACGGCCTTGAGAAAGGCAAGCCGCCGTGCCGTGGGCAAGGTAAAAAGCCCCCACGGGCATGGCAAAGTCACCCGTGAAAAGCGGAGCTGCTGCCTGCGAAGCGGAAGCCGGGCAGCCCGCAAAAAACATGGGGGACTGCTGCCCGCAAAACATGGAGCGGAGCCGCCCGTGAAAACGGAATGGAGCCACCCTCGAACGGAGCGAGCCACCGCCGCGGAGTGCCGACTCGGGGCGTCGCCGCAAAGATGGGGGGAGACAAGCAGACATAGAAAAACACAGAAGAATGGACACACAGCAAGAGCAAGCAGAAGGGGGGGGAATATGTAATAAATAAAAATAAATAAATCTTTAAAAAAAAAAGTGAGTTGAGGGGGAAGGAGATGTGGCTCAAGCAACTGGGCTCTCGTCTACCATATAGGAGGTCCAGGGTTCAATTCCCCGGGCCTCCTGGTAAAGGCAGGCTGGCCTGAGCGGAGAGCTGGCCTACGCGGAGTGCTGGACCGTGCAGGAGTGCTGGCCTGCGCAGAGAGCTGGTGCAGCAAGATGACACAACAAAAAGAGACACAGAGAGACAATAAGAGATGCAGCAGACCGGGTAGCTGAGGTGGCACAAGAGATTAAGTGCTTCTTTCCCACTCCAGAAAGTCCCAGGATCAGTTCCCGGTGCCTCTTAAAGAGAACACAAGCAGACAGAAGAACACAGAGAGCAGACAGCAAGAGCAAAACAATGAGGCAGGGGGAGAGAAATAAATCTTTAAAAAAAAAAAAAAAGTGAGTTGAGGGAAACATGTGGCTCAAGTAGTTGGGCACTTGCCTACCACATGGGAGGTCCTGGATTCGGTTTCTGGTGCCTCCTAAAGAAGACAAGCAAGACAGCGAGCTGACATGGGGTGGCATGGCAAGCTGATGCAACAAGATGAAGCAGTGAGATGATGCAACGAAGAGACACAGCAATGAAACAAAATGAGAGACACAACAAGCAGGGAGCAGAGATGGCTCAAGTGATTGGGTGCCTCCTTCCCACGTGGGAGGTCCAGAGTTTGGTTCCTGATGCCTCCTAAAAAAATGACAAGCAGAGAGCAGACAGCTAGCACAAGCAACAGTGGCGAGGGGTAGGTAATCTTTTAAAAGTGAGTTGAGATGAGAGATCTGAGCTGCCAGGTGTCAGAGTAGTTGATTAAAAGAAGCCAAAATGAAAGTAACAGTCAAGCCTTTAACCATTTACTGTGATAGTGTAAGCAAGAGGCTAACGCAGAGGAAGTGTGGGGTCCCTCCTTTTCCCATGGAACAGCCCCAGGGGAGAGTGCAGATGTGGGGGTGTCCTGCTGCTGAGGGAGCTGTGAACCAAAGGCTCCTGCAGTTTTGTGGACACGGGCTAGGGGGGAAGGTGCAGGCGGGCAAGGGGGTAGGAGTGGAAAAACACTGCATGTTGAGTCAGTGAAGCGTGTCTTTAGGGCACCCTGTTTCCCACCTCATCCCAAAAAGAAGGCTCAGCAGAGATGCCTGGGGAAGGCCTTAAGCTCGGAATGCAGAAATGTGGGAAAGCAGGATGAGCCCCTCCTTGACTGAAACTGCCTTCAGAGGCTGCAGTGTCCCAGCTGTGCACCACACCTGGAGTGGGGAGGACAGCGGACCCCGCTAGTCCTGCCAGCTGACAGGTGAAGGATCACACGTAGGTTTTTGCCAGGAGCCAGACTCTTCACATTCCAAGTGTCCAATAGTCATGTGTGGCCAATGGGTAAAGTACTGGACAACACAGTTCTAGACCTAACTTCTGGTGTACCAAAAAATACAAGGGGCATAAAAAACAAGTGTTAGCTGCGTCCACGACAGGGGCTCATGGTGGGGCAAGCAAAAGCACACACGAGAAGTGTAACGGTTCACACTAGGGAGCAGCCGTGTGGCAGACAATCAGCAGCTTCTGGCTGACCTGTTGGTTTTTATTAGCATGGATGATCTCATCTTTTGGCGTGTAACAGTGAGGATAACATATTGATACAATAGTGAGCATAACATGTTGATCAGCTTATATAACATACTATGTTATTATTCCTCAAATGTCCTTGGCCCCAGGATTGTTTAGAGAACATTTGCTCCAAGCTAATTCTATTAGCTACTTTTGGACACAGGCCCAAGGATAACGTGGGAACTGTGGCCACCTCACTGGCACCAGCAGCCAGCTACCTGCAGCTGGCTGGGGCTGAGGCCATCACTAGAATTGACCATCCTCACAACAAGTTAAACAACACCATGAGGGGGCAATCAAATCTATATTGTAGGGTATTCTATCAAAAACAAGACCAAAAAAAAACCCAAACAAATAAAAACTGCCCTGGACTCTTTAAAAAATGTCATAAAAAAGGAACAGTGACAATATAGGGGACTTGTCTTATATTTTAAAAGATCAAAATACCTAAAACCAAGTGCAATGTATGACCTTAATTGGATCATTTGAAAAACAAAACCTTAATGCATTTGGAACCATTTGAAATAATTACTTGGAACTGGAAATTAAATGAGAGAATTATGTAAAAGTGGTATTGTGGATCTTATTTTTGAGACACCTGCTTATGTTTTGAGATATAAAGCATTACAATGTCTTCTACTTTCAGATGAGTGGGATGGGGGAAGTATCTGTGGAGAGAAAGCAACTGAGATGAAAAGTTAACAATTGTTGAATCTAGTGGAAGGTATACTGGGTATATACTAAGCTAAGGATGTTTATGGAAATATTTTAGTTTATTGTATGGGTAGGAGGAAAAAGAAAAAGCTCACTCAGTCTGCCATGTGGAGAATGGATTAGGCAGTTGGAGTGGAAGTGGGGAGCCAGTTAGGAGACTGCAGTGACCTGGGCAGGTTAGACATGTGGAGATGGAAGGAGTGGACAGGTTTGTGCTACAATTTGGAAAGTGTAACAATTCATTCTAGCCCTGTCTCATCAACTTGACTGTGAACTCCTTGGGAAAGGGGATCCCATATTATTTATATTATATTCCTAGTTCCTGCCACATACTAGGTACTTATAAATGGTTGGAGAATTTAATGAAACTGCTAAACCTGTATATAAAGCCTAATGGATGGAACCTGACTGAAAGGAAAAGTATTGTTTTATGCTGGTAAGTATTTTATTTTACATCCATATGTCTCACATTTGTTTGTAATGTAAACCCTGCTTCTAAATAGTAATCTGAAGCCAGTTGCAATAAATGGAAAGCATGGGATAATCAGATTGAAAAGTTATATTTCAACTGATGGGGAAAAGATATCTGTCAAAATACACACTCTTCAATAAAAACTAGAAAACTAGGAATAGAAGGGAATATTGTCAACATGATAAAAAAAGACATTTAGGAAAATCCACAGCTAACATCATACTCACTAGAGAAAGCTTTCCTGCTAAGATCAGGAACAAGACAAAGATGCCCACTTTCATCACTGCTATTCAATGCTATACTGGAAATTCTAGCCAGAGAAATTATGCAAGAAAAAGAATAAAAGCGATCCAAATTGGAAAAGAAGTAAAATTATCTGTGTTTTCAGATCACATGATCCTATTTGTAGAAAATCCCAGTGAATCCACAAGAAAGTGATGAGACCTAATAAATTTCTTTGCAGGGTGAAGAAAAACACTCAAAATTCAGTTCAGCTTCTATACCCCAAAGCAATGGACAATCCAAAAGAGAAATTAAGACACTTTGATTTACAATAGCCCTAGACTTTGGGAAGATATCAGACTAGAAAGACTCTCTTCTCCAGAAAAATAGCTAGAGGACAGGCTGAAACAACCCAGAAAAAGATCTTCTAGAGTTTAGGACACCAGGCAAAAGGTGGGCACCCCACAGAGGAGAGAGGGACAAAGGAGGGAAATCGCAGCTACAGAACTGTGAGTTGAAACCAGAGGCTGCTGCTGCCAACACCCTCCCCCACACTAAAGACACTATAGAATCCTTGGGCCTCTGGGCCTGTGGCTACAAAGGGGGCTCCAAGGATCTACCACCCCAGGGAAGGGGAGAGAGAGGGACACAGCCTAAGGCTGATTCTGGTTTTGAATCACAAATTTGGTCTGCTGTGTCCCAGTAGACCTTCTAGGTGGAGTGAGGCCTTGCCATTGTTTGCCCTGGGAGCCGGCAAGGGGCTAAAGATGTACGACCCTCCCAATCTCCTTCTCTACTATCTGGGACTGGTTGTTGAGGACTCAGAGGGGAGTGGAAATATTTCCTAGCCAGGAAAAGGGAGGTGGCTGCCAGAGAAGACTGGAGAACTGTCTCAGAAAAAAGTTTGAATTAGAAGGCTCTTAGCCTCCAGACAGGAAGCTCTATCACATTGATCTTGTCTGTATTGCAACAAACACACTCTGACTGAGCATTGAACTGAGAGCTGCCAAAGAGCGCCATCTCCTGGCAGACCAAGGAAGTGCACGTGAGAAAATTAAAAATTAGTAGAAGAGGCTTTTTCTGGCTTCTATAGCCTCCCTCCCCAAGCCCCTAGAAAGCAAGTCTACAACCAATTATTGGGTCTAGTGCCCAGTTTTAAGCAATTAGCAGGAACAATCCTAACATTCCAGGGTGAGCCAAAAATCAAAGAGCAGTAGCAACACACAGGCTCCTTCCACTACATCCCTAGAAAAGAGAAATGGAGTGTCTGAATAAACTACATCCTAATCAGATGCTTAGACATCAGCAAAAAATTACAAGCCATACTAAGAAAATAGAAGACGGCCCAAGAAAAGGAAAATACCAAAGCCCCAGAAGAGATGCAGGATTTCAGTGAACTAATCAGTGAGATGCGCACAAGTTTCCAAAAATCAAATTAATGAGTGCCTCTTTGTGGGTGGCAGTGAGCGCGGAGACAGCACCATGAAGGCCTCGGGCACACTGCAAGAGTACAAGGTGGTGGGGCGCTGCCTGCCCACCCCCAAGTGCTGGATGCTGCCTCTCTACTGCACGCGGATCTTCACTCCCAACCACGTCATCGCCAAGTCCCGCTTCTGGTACTTTGTGTCTCAGCTGAAGAAGATGAAGTCTTCAGGGGAAATTGTGTACTGCAGGCAGGTGTTCGAGAAGTCCCCACTGCGGGTGAAGAACTTTGGCATCTGGCTGCACTACGACTCCTGAAGCAGGACCCACAACATGTACCAGGAGTACCATGACTTGACCACGGCCAGTGCCATCACCCAGTGCTACCGTGACATGGGTACCCGACACTGCGCACGTGCCCACTCCATCCAGATCATGAGGGTGGAGGAGATTGTGGCCAGCAAGTCCCACCAGCCAGCCATCAAGCAGTTCCACAACTCCAAGATCAAGTTCCCACTGCCCCACCGTGTCCTGCGGTGCCAGCACAAGCTGCGCTTCATCACCAAGAGGCCCAACGCCTTCTTCTAGGGGCCCCCACCTGGGACCAGCTCCAATAAACCAGCGCAACCCCCCCAAAAAAATTAATGAGTTGAAAGACAATATAGTTAAAGAGAGAAATGACATCAAGAAGACATTGAGCGAGAGCAAAGAAGAATTTGAAATCCTGAACATAAAAGTAACAGAGCTCATGGGAATGAAAGACGCAATCAGTGAGAAACAAAACAAAACAAAACAAAACAAAAAACACATCAGAGGCATACAAGAGCAAATTTGAAATGATAGAAGAAAGAATAAGTGATACAGAAGACAGAACAGCTGAAATTGAAGACAGAAAAGGACAGAGAGAAAAGAATGGAAAAAATTGAGCAGGGACTCAGAGTTGAATGACAACGTGAAGCGCAATAACATACATGTCGTGGGAGTTTCAGAAGGAGAAGAGAAGGGTAAAGGGGCAGAAAGAGTATTTGAGGAAATAATAGCTGAAAATTTCCCAACTCTCATTAAAGAAATGAATTTACATATCCAAGAAGCCCACTGTACCCCAATCAGAATAAATCCAAATAGACCTACTCCAAAATACACACTACTCAGGATGTCAAATGTCAAAGAGAAAGAGAAAAAACTCAGAGCAGCTATGGAGAAGCAAATCGTCACATACAAGGGACGCCCAATAAGACTTAGCACAGATTTCTCTTCAGAAACCATGGATGCGAAAAGACAGTGGTGTGATACAATTAGAATACTGAAAGAGAAAAACTGCCAGCTGAGAATTCTTTATCCAGCAAAATTGTCCTTCAAATATGAAAATGAGTATAAAACATTCACAAACAAAGTAAGAGAGTTTGCAAAAAAGAATCCACCTTTAAGGAAATATTAAAGGAATCCTTAGAACCTAAAATAAAAAGAGAGAGGCATAAAGGAGAGTATAGAAGAAAGAATAACAAAAAGGATAACCAAAAGATTAAAAAGACAGACAAAAATATGATATGACATATGAATTCAAAAAATAAAATAGAAGTAAATAGTGTATTTACAGTAATATCATTGAATGTGAATGGATTAAACTCCCCAATCAAAAGATACAGGCTGACAGAATGGATTAAAAAAAAAAAAAAAACATGAGCCATCCTGTTCTACTTACAAGAAACTTGCCTTAGACCCAGGGATACAAAACAGCTGAAAGTGAAAGGCTGGAAAAAAGATACTCCATGCAAATAGTAAATTTAAAAGAGCAGAGTTATCTATACTAATATCAGACAGATTTTAAATTAAAAAAAATTATAAGAGATACAGAAGGCTATTATATATTAATAAAAGGGACAACCCACCAGGAAGATATAACAGTAATAAATATCTATGCACCTAACCAGGGTGCCTCAAAATACATGAGACAAACTCTGGGAAAACTGAAGGGAGAAATAGACAACTACCATAATTGTTGAAGACTTCAATACCCGACTTACATCATTAGATCAAACAACTAGACAGAAGAGCAACAAGGAAACAGGGAGCTTGAACAATATGATAAACGAGTTAGACCTAATAGACATATACAGAACACTGCATCCAAACTCGGAGGGTTATACATTCTTCCCACATGCCCGTGGATCTTACACCGGGATAGAATACATGTTAGGGAACAATGCAGCTCTCAATAAATATAAAAAGATTGAAATTATACAAAGCACCTTCTCAGATCATAATAGAACGAAACTGGAAATAATAGGCAGGAAAAAAAGTAAATCTGATAATGTGTGGAGGCTGAACAACACACTCCTAAATAATCAGTGGGTCAAAGAAGAAATTGCAAGCAAAATCTGTAAATATATTGAGACAAATGAAAATTGAGAACACAATGTATCAAAACTTATGAGATACAGTGAAGGCAGTCTTGAGAGGGAAATTTATAGCCCTAAATGCCTATATTAAAAAAGAAGAAAGAGCTAAACTCAAAGATTTAACTGAACAACTAGAGAAAGTAGTAAAAGAACAGCAAACCAATTCCAAAGCAAGCAGAAGGAAAGAAATAATAAATATTAGAGCAGAAGTAAATGAAATTGAGAACAACAACAACAAAAACAATAGAGAAAATCAACAAAACCAAAAGCTGGTTCTTTGGGATCAATAAAATTGACAAACCCCTAGCTAAACTAACAAAGAAAAAAAGAGAGAAGATGCAAATAAATAAATCAGAAATGAAAGGGGGAAAGTTAAAACTGACCCCACAGAAATAAAAAGGATCATAAGAGGATATTATGACAAACTGTATGTCAACAAACTAGACAACCTAGATGAAATGGACAAATTCCTAGAAATGCACAAGCAACCTACACTGACGCTACAAGAAATACAAGAACTTAACAAACCAATCACGTTTAAAGAGATTGAATCCATCACCAAAAATCTCCCAGCAAAGAAAAGTCCAGGACCAGATGGCTTCACAGGTGAATTCTGCCAAGCATTTCGAAAAGAATTAACACCAATCCTCTTTAATCTCTTCCAAAAAATTGAAGAGGAGGGAATATTACCCAACACATTTTATGAAGCCAACATCACCCTAATACCAAAGCCAGATAAAGATACTACAAGAGGGGCCGGCTGTATAGCCCAGTGGATAGGGCACCGGTTTACCACATGGGAGGCCCTGGGTTCGGTCCCTGGGGCCTCTCCAGGCGGGCAGACCACTTGATAAGGTAAAAGCCTCTGTGGCCGGGGCAGAGCCGCCGTGGGCAGGGCAAAAGCCACCACGGGCAGGGCAAAGCCACCACGGGCAGGGCAAAGCCACCACGGGCAGGGCAAAGCCACCACGGGCAGAGCAGAGCCGCCCGCAGGCAGGGCGGAGCCGCCTGTGAGTGGGCAAGGCCACCGCTCACCAGTGAAGCTGACTCGGCACATCACCGCAGCAATGGGGGGGGGGGTGAAGACAAAAAGCAGAAAATAAAAAATAAATCTTTAAAAAAAAAAGATACTACAAGAAAAGAAAATTACAGACCAAACTCTCTAATGAACATAGATGCAAAAATACTTGGCAAATGGAATCCAACAGCATATCAAAAGACTTGTACATCATGACCAAGTGGGATTTATTCTTGGTATGCAAGACTCATTCAATATAAGAAAATGAATCAATGTAATATACCACACTAACAAATTGAAGGAAAAAAGCCACATGATCATCTCAATTGATGCAGAAAAGGCATTCAACAAATCCAGCATTCTTTTTTGATAAAAACACTTCAAAAAATAGGAATGGAAGGAAAATTCCTCAATATGATAAAAGCCATAGATGAAAAACCCACAGCCAACATCCTACTCAATGGGGAAAGGGTGAAAGCTTTCCCTCTAAGATCAGGAACAAGACAAGGATGCCCACTGTCACTATTGTTATTCAATATTGTTCTAGAAGTTCTAGCTAGGGCAATTAGACAAGAAAAAAAAATGAAAGGCATCCAAATAGGAAAAAAGTAAAACTCTGTTTGTGGATGACATGATCCTGTATTTATTTTTCATTCCCTATAAATTTTTTAAGGATTTATTTATTTGTTTGTTTATTTATTTATATCTATTTTTTACCCCCTCCCCATTTTTGCTGTTTCTGTGTCCATTCACTGGGCAACTCTCTGTGTCTGTTTCCTGCCCTCTCTTCTCAGACTTCTCCTCCTGTCTTCACTGGGATTTGATCCTCGGAACCTGCAGCATGGGAGGGAGGCGTCCTACCACCTGCACCACCTTAGTTCCTAGTTTTTCGGTGTGCCTTGTCTTCACTCTCCCTTGTATCACTCTCCTGTTATGTCATCGTCTTGCTGTGTGGCTTGTGGAGCCTGGTGGCACACCTGCACAGGGGGCCTGGCAGCGCACCCGCACACACGGCCTAGTGGCCCACACGCATTCTATATTTTTCTTTTTTTTAATTTTTACCGGGATGTCCCAGGTGTTGAACCCAGGCCCCTCCACATGGGAGATGGATGCCTCCTGAGCCACATCCATCCCCCTGCTTAAGGCTGACCAAAGGGGGCCGGCTGTAGCCCAGTGGATAGGGTGCCGGCTCACCACATAGGAGGCCCCGGGTTCGATTCCCGGGGACCTCTCCAAAGCGGGCAGACCACCTTGAGAAGGGCAAGCCGCTGTGGGCGGGGCGGAGCCACCGTGGGCAGGGCAAAAAAAAAAGCCACCACGGGCAGGGCAAAGCCACCACGGGCAGGGCAAGTCACCCGCGAATGGAGCAGAGCCGCCCGTGAATGGAAGTGGAGCCGCCTGTGAACGGAAAGCAGACCCACCTGCAAACGGAGCAGAGCCGCCTGCGCGGTGACCTGACTCAGCGTGTTGCCGCAACGGGGGGAGACAGAGCAGACACAGAAGAATGCAGAGAAATGAATACAGCAAGAGCAAGCAGAAGGGGTGGGGGGGGGATATGTAACAAAAAAAAAAAAAGAAAAGGTTGACCAAAGATACCCACATTACAGTCTTTTCCCATACAGGATGGTCATATGATAAATCAGGCTTAGTTTA
>PVKH010040363.1:0-11071 GCA_004027955.1 Chaetophractus vellerosus | reverse complement strand
TCTTTTCTCTGCTTCTCTCTAATCTCTGCTTCTACTTGAGACCACCCCCACCGAGGGGTGGGGCTCAACATCTCACTGATGTGGCAATTAACGCCCTACTCACAACTCAATCATGCCCAGATGAACAGATGAGCTTACAAACATAATCTAATTTATATTTTTGGAATTCATAATTAATTCAAACTCAAACCATCACATTACCCTTCCAAATAAATTTGATAATTGGGTTTCCATTTCTTTAAAAAGGCTCTTGGATTTTTTATCAAGATTGCATTGAATTTGTATATCGATTTGAGTAGAGTTGATATCTTCATGATATTTAGTCTTCCCATCCATGAACACAGAATGTTCTTCCATTTATTTAGGCCTTCTTTGATTTATTTCAGCAATGCATTGTGCTTTTCTGAATACAAGTGCTTTATGTCTTTGGTTAAGTTTATTCCTAAATATTTGATTCTTTTTGTCGCTATTGTAAATTGAATTTTTTTCTGACTTCTTTTGCATATTGCTTATTATTAGTGTATGGAACCACTACTTATTTTTGCATATTGATCTTGTATCCCACCACTCTGCTGAATTTGTTTATTAGCACTAATAGCTTTGTTGTAGATTTTTGGGGGGATTTTCTAGGTATAGGTTCACATCATTTGCAAATAGCAAAAGTGTATTTCTTTCTTTTCAATTTGGAGGTTTTTAAAAAACTTTTCTTGCTTAATTTCTCTAGCTAGAACCTTTAGCACTATCTTGAACAATAGTGACAGTGGGGATCTTTGTCTTGTTCCTGATCTCAATGGGAATGATTTCAGCCTTTCACCATTGAGTACATTGTTGGCTGTGGGTTTTCCATATATGGACCTTATCATGTTGATAAAATTTCCTTCAATTCCTATCTTTTGGAGTGTTTTCATCAAGAAAGGATGCTGGATTTTGTCAAATGCCATTTTTATGTCAATTGGGATTATCATGTGAGATTTCTTCTATGATTTATTAATGTGGCTTTTTAGGCTGTTTGATTTTCTTGTGTTGACCACACTTGAACACCTAGTATAAAGCCTACTTGATCATGATGAATAATTCTTTTAATGCGTTATTGGACAGTAATGAGCACCAAGACTTGGTGCTGGCTCCTCTAGGCAGAATGAGCGAGATCTGCCTTGTGTGGTTACCTTTTAAAATATTAATTATTCCTTCTTTTGCTAATGCTAAGGGGACAGACCCCAGCTGTTATTGGTTACCCCACCAATGGTTGGGGCCAATGTTGAGGCTTTTTTTGGGAATACCCAGGGCCTCTCCTCTGCCCTAGAAAGAGTCCTAAATGAGACCTCAAGGTAGAGGTCAAGTTCTAGGAAGGGTCTCACAGCCATGTTGTCTGTCAGCCATGACAGCTTTGCTTTAAATGTAGGTTTCATCTGCTGATATAAGTATAACATATAACTACTCCAGCTTTTTTTGTTGTTGCTGTTGTTTTGTTACTGCATGCGTGGATTATCTTTTGCCAGCATTTCACTTTCATCATACAGATGGCTTATATTTTCTTGTCCATTCCACCAGTCTGTGCCTTTTGACTGGGGAGTTTAATCCATTAAAGTCAATGTTCTAACTATAAAGGCAGTTCTTATTTCACTCATTTTGTTCTTTGAGTTTTATCTGTCATATCTTGTTTCCACCACTGTTTTACAGTTTTACTTAGTTTTCTTGATATAATCTTCATTTTTAGACTCTCTTCTAGATCTCGCTCTCTGTCTTTTCTGTTCAGGCTTTAGCACTCCCTTTAGTATTTCCTGCAAAGATGGTTTCTTGTTTACCAACTCTCTCAGTTTCTGTTTATCTGTAAATATTGTAAACTGACCTTCATTTTTGAAAGACAATTGTGCTGGATATAAGATTCTTAGCTGGCAGTTTTGCTCTTTCAATATCTTAAATATATCACACCAATGACTTTTTGTCTCCATGGTTTCTGAAGAGAAATCAGCACTTAACCTTATTAGGCATCCCTTATATGTGATTCATCACCTTTCTTTTACTGCTTTCAGGATTCTTTCTTTATCATTAGCATTTGACATTCTTCTTAGTATATGTCACAGAGTATGTCTATTCAGATTTATTCAGATGGGAGTACATTGTGCTTCTTGGACATGGTATCTATGTCCTTCAGTAAGGTTGGGAAATTTTCTACCATTATTTCCTTAAATATTCCTTCTGCCCATTTACTCTTCTCTTCTCCTTCTGGGACACCCATGACATGTACATTTGCACATCTTTTGCCATCACTTTGTTCCCTGAGACCTAGTTCAATTTCTCCTATCTGTTTCTTTATCTGTTCTGAATGTTAGCTTTCAAAGGCCCTGTCTTCAAGTTCACTGATCCTTTCTTCTGCCTCTTTAAAACTGCTGATATAACAGATTTAAAGAGACAGAAGAAAACTCCAGTATATTTTTTATTTCATTTATTTTACCTTTTGTTCTCATAAAATCTGCTATTTTTTTATGTATGCCTTCAAATTCTTCTTTGTATTCACCTAGTGTCTTCTTTATGCCCTTAATCTCTTTATCTATCTCACTGAATTTATTCAGGAGATTTGTTTGAACAAATTAGTTGTCTCATCTCATTTATGTCATCTGGAGGCTTAGTTTGTTCCTTTGATTGGGCCTTATCTTTCTCTTTCTTGGTGTGGATTGTAAATTTTTGTTGGTTTCTCAGCATATGATTTGCCAGATGTATTTATTTTTAGCCCCGTTTTTTCTCTTTAGTCTAGGGCTTTCTATTTAATTGGCTTTGTGCTACAGCCCCACTTTGATACTTGGTTTAACTTAATTTGGAATTTTGTAGTGGCCCATGTTTAGAAAATCTAAATTTTTTCATCTCTTTTTCATCTGTTTCTTACCCTTTCTCCCTTGCTGATTGTGGAATAGGAGCTGAGGATGCAGTTGGTACAGTAAACCATGGATCTTGAAGCTGTCCATGTTGCCCCAGGGACCAATGAAGCTTCTTCCCCTTTTCTCCTCTGCCACAGGTAGGAACAGAGGTGCAGTCGTGTGCCAAAATCCAAGCTGTGCATGGCCAGATCATCTGTAGTTGCTCAGACAGACTGATGAAGCTCCATGCCCCTTTCTCTCCTGCCTTGGGCAGGGAAGGAGCCACAGGTGTGGGCAGCAAACTAAGCCATGCAAGACAAAACTGACTGCAGTTGCCCAGGTAGATGTCCCCCTTCTTCCCCTGCCAGGGACAGGAATGGAGCTTCTAACATGCCCAGCAAACTAATTCTTGAAGGCCAAAAGTGACTACAGTTGCTCAGGTAAGGTGAGGGAATACTGTCCCTTCTGCCCTGTCAGGGGCAGGAATTGAGTCAGAGGTGTGTCCAACAGTCTAGTCCAGGCTGGCTGAAAGTATCTGCAGTTGCCTAGAGAGGCAGAGAAAACACAATTCCCTCCTAACCTATTAGTAATAGTGATGTATCCACAGATTTGCTTATCAGTCTAGTCCATGCAGGCCAAAAGTGACTGCAGTTGCCTGGAGAAGCTGAGGGTACACTATCCCTCCTTCTGCCCTGCCTGGGGCAGGAATGGAGCCAGGCATATGTCAACAATGCAGTCTATGTAGGCTGAAAGCATCTGCAGCTGCCCAGAGAGGCTAGGGAAACCCCACACCCCTCCTGTTCTATCAAGGGTGGGGATACAGCCACAGAGATGTACAATAATCTAGTCCCTCCAGTCCAAAAGAGCATGAAGTTGCCAAGAGAGGCTGACCAGGTTCCCTCAGCTTACTCCCTGCCAGAGATGGGGCTGGAGCCTAGGCTAGAACTGCAGTCTGACCTGGGTGGAAAGAAGCTGATCCCTACCTTCACTGTGATGTGTTTGCCTGGTTTTTGAATGAAGGTAATACTGGGCTCATAAAATGATTTCAGAAATGTTCCCTATTCTCTTACTTTTGCAAGAATTTCTGAAAATTTAACATTAATTCTTCCTTAAATGTTTGGTAGAAGTCAGCAGTGTGGTCATCTGGGACTGGACTATTCTTTGTGGGTGTTTTTTGTTGTTGTTGTTGTTCTTGTTTGTTTTTTTTTAATTCCTAACTATCTCTTCATGTGTTAAAGGTCTATTCAGAGTATCTATGACTTCTTCAATCAGTAGTTGGAGTCTTTCTAGAAATTTTTTTATTTTCATTAGATTTATTTAATATGGTGTTGTACAAGTGTTCACAGGACTACTCTATAATTCATTTTATTGCTGTAAGCCTGGTAATAATGAACTCTCTTTAATCTTTCATTCTAGTAAATTGATTCTCTTTTGCTTTTTCTTTTTAGTTAGATTAGCTAAAAGTTTGTCAACTGTGTTGACTTTTTCAAAGTACAAACTTTCAGTTTCATCAATTTTCTCTGTTTTTCTATTCTCTCATTCATAGGTTTCTTCTCTAATCATTATTATTTGCTTTAGGATTCGCTTGCTCTTATTTTTGAGTGCCTTCAGGTTTACAGTTATGTTATTGATTTGAGATCTTTCTTATTTATTAATGTAGGTGTTAATCATTTGAAATATCTCTGTAAGCACTGCTTTAGGTTCATTCCATAAACTTGTGTATATGATGTCTTCATTTCACTCATCTCAATGTATTTTTTTTCATTTCTCATTCTATTTCTTCGCCTTATTTTTTATTTGGAAGTGTGTGGTTTAATTTTCGCAAATTTGGGAGTTTCTCAATTTACCTGCTACTGATGTCTAATTTCATTCCATTTTTGTGGAGAACATGTTTTGTATGATTTCCATAATTTTACATTTACATTTGGTTTATAGCCATGTATATGATCTATTCTGGAGAATGTTCCAAATGAATTTGAGAAGAATGTATACTCTATTCTTGTTTGGTTTGATGTTCCATAGATGTCTGTTAGATCTAATTGTTTTATAGTATTGCCCAAATCTTTTATTTCCTCATTGGTCTTATATTTCTTCTATACATTATTGAAAGTGTGTTATTGAAGTTTCCATCTACTATTATTGAATAGTTTATGTCTCCTTTCATTTCCATCAGTTTTTTTTTTGTTTTGTTTTTTGTTTTTTTTTTTTTGAGAGGAAGAGCTTTGGTGCTTGTGGTGATTTGAGCTTTGTACCCCAGAAAAACATGTTCTTAAACTGAATCCATTCCTGTGGCACGAACCCAAATACATAGGACCTTTTGATGAAGTTTCTTCAGATAAGGTGTGGTTCAGTATAGGTCTTAATCTCATTACTGATGACCTTATAAGGAAAGTCACAGAAAGTGAATAAATGCCACAGAGTGAGAAACCAGAAGCTAAAGGTCAACAGAACCTGGAAGTGAAGAGAAAGGGTAGGAGTGGCCTCCAATGTACATTGCCATGTGACAGAAAATCCAAGACCAAGGATTTCTGGCTCCCAGCCCCAGAATACCAGTCTTCAGGAAGAAAGCATTCTCTGGATGAATCTTTGATTTGGACGTCTCCTAGCCTCAAAACTATGGGCTAATTCACATTGTTAATACAACCCATTGTATAATATTTGCTTTATAAATAAGGAAACTAAAGCAGCACTCTATTATTAGATGCATGCATATTTTTAACTGTTTTATCTTCCTGAAGAATTGACCCTTTTTTTCATTATATTTATAGTTATTTTTTCTTTTAAAGTCTATTTTGACTGCTTATAGTATAGCCACTCAAGCTTTCCACTGGCTGCTGTTTTCAATGATATATCTGTAGCCATCTTTTTACTTCAATCTATTTGTGTCCTTGAATCTAAAGTGTGTGCCATGATGGCAAAATGTAGTTGCATCATGCTTTTTTATCCAGCCTAACAATATCTTCCTTTTAATTAGATTATTTGATTTGTTCATTTTTAATGTTATTAATATAATTAGATTTCCATCTGCCATCTCACATTTGCTCTTTGTTTTCTATATATTTTGTGTATTTTTGTTCATCTATGTCTCCTTTACTGCTTTCTTTTCAATTAATTAATAGTTATAATGTAGCATTTTAAATTCATAGATATTTTTATTATCTATATGTTTATTTATTTTTAGTGATTGCTCTATGGTGTGCTATATATATCTGATCAGAATAAACTTAAAATTTGTACTAGCTTATTCCAGTGATATATGAAAACACATATAGCAGCATTATATAGCTATAAATGTAATTACTCTCTTTCCCCTTCTGTGGCATTATTGTTATGCAGATTGCATCTATTAATGTTACAACCCCCAAAATCATTGCTATTATTATTTTTGCTCTACAATCTTAACACATTACAACTCTCTTCCTCCATCCACTTGTGCTTTTATTTGTATATAATTTACACATATATTTCTATATGTTAGAGGCCCAAAAAGTACTATATATTTTTTCTATTTATTTTATACACTTGTTTTTAATCAGAAGAAAGAAACAAAATATTCAATTAACTGTCCTTTTTAATTACATTATTACCTTAACTAGTGTTCTGTCTTCAAGTGGATTCAAATTACCATCTGGGGTCACATGCTTTCAGACTGAGGAATTTCCCTTAGTATTTCTTGCAAGTTGGTCTGCTCTTAACAAATTCACTCATTCTTGATTTCCAGAGAGGTCTTTATCCCACTTTCATATTTGAATGATAGCTTTTTTGGATATAGGATTCTTGCCTAACAGTTTTTTTTTATTTGATCACTTTGCATATGGTATCCCACTGCTTTCTGTCCCCCTTGTTTCTGTTGAGAAATTGGTTGATTGGTTGTTGAACTTAATGTGCTTCTCTTGTAATAATGTGTTATTTTTCTCATGCTGCTTTCCAGATTTTCTCCTTGTCTTTGACTTTTAGCATTTTACTATGATGTGTTTATTGGTGAATTTATTATTCTATTTGGAGTTCATTAAACTTCTTGGATTCCTTTAATGTTTTTTAATAATTTTTTTCTCTTTTGTAATTTTAATGGAGGCAATGCTATTTATTTTTAACTCTCTTAGAAGCACCTAATTTTAATATCTAAATCAATTTTTTGGCAAGAAACACTATCAAAAGAACTTCCCTCAAGAGCAAAGCAATGCTTATTATTTATTTGAATAATTTTTCTTCTCCATTCTATCTCTTCTCTCCTTTTAGTAATGATGTCATGCCTGAAGCCATCTATGATTATTCTAATTCTCAAAATAGTCACTGAAAATGCAAGAAAGGAAATTAGCAGTGGTGGTAGCCATGGTTCAGGAAGGATATCTTCTTAAGTTCCTTCTTAACATACCTACTACCACCATGGTTACTTCTTCATGAATTTGTGGCCAGGGAAAGAGTTGACTGATAACCACAGATCAAATCATCCTGCACATCTGATTATTGAGATGTTGCTACTCACTAACTCCTTTGGTATACCCCCAAATTCTCCTATTCTGGGGCCTCTTACTAGAGGTGCATTCACATATCATTGTATAAACCCTCTGATATCATGAACAGGTGCCTTTTTTGTCCTCTATCAGGACACATTGGTGAGCCAAGATTTATTTGACATAACAGGAAGGGCTTTGCTCAACTTTTCTAGGGAACAATTTTGCAATTAGCCTACTTTAACAGTTTTTATTATGTAGATAAAGTGCACATCTAATTCATTGCTAGGGAATGGATGATCAATAGCCCACTGGACCAGACCATTCCAAACACCACTTTGGCCCTTCTGACTATTACAATAACTATGTACTTTTGCTCTGCTTGTTAAATACTGCTAATTAGGCTTTACCACAGTGAGAATTTATTCAAATGGCAGCATCACTCACTTTCATCACTAAAACATGGAAGATTTTCACTATGATGATTTTCAGAAATGCTGGTGTAATCCTCACAAATGTAATTCTCTAGCCTACAATGACATGAAGTATATTCTCTAGACTCTATTTAGGTTCATATGTGATATCACATATCGTATGTGTTAAAACCATAACAATTTTTCTATCCTTCTGTTTTGGTTTGCTAAAAGTTGTGAGCAATATACCAAATATGGGTTGGCTTTTATAATGAGAATTTATTGGGTTAAAAGCTTACAGTTCTGAGAACATGAAAATGTACAAATCAAGGCATCATCAGAGATGCTATCTCACCAACGGTCTGCTGCAGGCAATCCTGGACTCTTTCCATTTGCCAAGGCACATGGAGCCAGATGCTTCTCTTCTGGGTCTCATTGCTTCAGATTCTGGCTAATTGGTCTGTGGCTTCCTCTCTTCTGGGTTCCTCTCTGAGCTCCAGGTTCCTTCTCTATGTCTTTACAGCTCTCTCTCTCTCTCTGTGTCTCTGCTTGCAGTCCTCCATTTATAAAAGACTCCAGCAAAAAGACCAAGACCCATACTGGGTCATGCCTCACTATGCCCAATAGGAATCCTTCCTTACTCATCAGTACACTAAAGATAGAGAGTGTTGGTATATTATGCATGTATCAAGAAGTGGAATAAAAGCAGTTGAGTTAGTCTTGTGCAGCATTTCTTCTCTTCTGATAAAATGAACTACATATGCATGAAGAACTACAAAATATAAATTGTGGAATTTCAGTGATTCTTCATGAGTCAAAGGCTCTTATATTTGCATATAAAACTAGTATTTCATAACATAAAAAGAAAATGTAAAACCCATGGTAATAATTTCAAAATTTTAAATAGCAAAAAAAAAATGCCATGACAAGTCAAATCAAGAGGGAATATGAAAAATAAGAAGTTTTATATTTATTAATTTAAAAAGCAAAATTTTCTGCTTTGAACAAGAAAGATTCACATTTTCACTTTGTACTGCACCCCACACATTATTTAGCAGGTTTTCTACCAAGGCATTTCTTGAATCTCAATGTCATTTGGAATAGTCCATTACTGAGTCCACACACACAGCTAGTTCCAAAAGTCATTCAAATAGGATTTACTGTTAAGTTTATCACAATGATAAATTAAGCCTAATCTACTTCACATAGTCCCTTTTCCTGACCTAATATAGTTAGTCTTCATCCCCATGTATATTTCATAGATTTTTGCTGATTTTAATTTATATATTAATATATTATTTATATATTATTAGTAGTCTTTTAGTGCAATTTTTCTTTACCTGGTTTTGATTTTGTGATCCAAGGAATATATAACCTGGCTCTAATCCTAAATCTGGAAATTTAGTGAAGTCCTTACAATATGTTGAAACAAAATAAGAAAATCCTCGTCAGATAGAAAAGGGCTGGTTCATGGGACGAGTAAGGCTGAGTTTGGTTTGGAAATTTGGAGAACTAGAACTATTTTGATATTTCTTCTTTCACTATTCCAATTAATATTGTCCTGATGTTTCTCAATCAATACTCTAGTTCTACTGTCTGGTCATCTTGGTCTTCTCATGCAGGATATTGGCATGAAGAGTTATCATAATAGCATGGGTTATTGACTTATGAGAATGACCCTCATGAAGATGCAGGGATATTGATACATAATGGAGGCATGGAACAATATGTTTTACACTTAGATGATCCAGTGGGATTTCGCTTGACAGGTTTTAACTGTGAATGGTTGTACAACATCTTTGGCCTGCTAAGCTTGTGGGAATCTGGGTGTTTCGGTCAGCCACATTGTGCCTTTTGAAATATACCAAAGATTGGTCGGTCTTTATAAAGGGTATTTATTTGGGGTAGAAGCTTACAGTTACCAGGCCACAAAGCATAAATTTCTTCCCATACCAAAGTCCACGTGTTGGAGCAAGATGGCTGCCGACGTCTCCAGGGTTCAGGCTTCTGGATTCCTTTGTTCCTGGGGCTGTGTTTCTCTCCAGGCTTAGCTTCTGTTTCCTTCACTAGTTCAGCTGTAGACCATGAGGCTTTCTATGCATTGCGTCTCTCCACAAGGCAGCTGTAGACTATCGGGCGAATAGCTCACTCCAACATCAGAACTGCTTCTCAAATCTGCTTCTCCAAATCTCTGCAACTCAGATCTACTGCCTAGCCTTTATACTTGAGACCACACCCACTGAGGGGTGGGGCCCAGTTAGTGCCCTTATCATAACTTAATCACACCCAGCTGAACAGATTAGTTTACAAGAATAATCCAATTTATATTTTTGGAATTCACAATTAAATAAAACTCTGAAACCATTACACTCCAACCCCTGAATTCCAAAAATCCATTATAATATTCAAAAAACCTTAAATTAGTAACAATTGCAAGTACTATCAAAATAAGTTCAAAGAAATACAGTTTGTCTTCAGGCAAAATTCCTTCTAGCTGGAGAACTCTGAAACTTACAAAACAATTTAACTGCTTCCAAAAAACAAAAGGAAAGACAAAATATACACATTTAAATTAACATAAGGAGAAAATTGAGATGTTAAACATAAGTCATGGATTCTCTGCAGTTCAGCAAAACTGCAGGGCATCCTCTATTCCATTTCAAAGTCTGAGAGTCATTTTCAAGATGATGGTTTCTTCTCCTTGGGGCCACATAAGAACCCACACTTTCCACAGGCTTGTCCAACAGCCATTTTCTTGGTTCCACCCTCATCAAGCATCTGGGTGTCGACCAAATTTTAGACCTCACCCTCCAAGTGGGTTGGGGTGATTGCCCCACCTTACCCAATTTTTGGGTTAGAGTCTTAGGACCCCTAGAACAGTGAGGTGAAGACAACATTCCCCCTAAACTTTGGCATACAGGCTCAGCTATCTCAGAGCAATGAGCTGGCCACCTGGCCTTCTCTAATCCATGGGGGACAGGAACAGCCCTCTCAGACCTACGGAGTGCTGACCTTAACCGCCCTAATCTTTGAGGAATGTGCTCCACCTTCCCTATACCATGGGGTGGCAAAACTCTCCCAGAACATTGGGTGGGGACATCCACACTCTTCAACCTCCCAGGCAAACTCACCCTCTCTGGACACATGGGTGATGTTCCTCCCTTGGCCCAAGGCGATGTCTTGATTTCAGATCTCAGCTTCCATGGTTTTCTCCTTAAAGCTGTTTCTCCTTCAATGTCTCCTTTCCATGTCCTTTTTAGTCCAACTGAACCGTGGTTTTGTTCATACAACTCTCTCAAAAACTTTTTTGGTTTAGCATGTAGGAAGCAGGGGTCCAAGCCATCAGACA
>PVKH010040362.1:0-11069 GCA_004027955.1 Chaetophractus vellerosus | reverse complement strand
ACATAGAAAAACAGCACATTTTATGGGAATGAAATGTGCAATATATGAAATAAAAAATACACTGGAGTCATATAATAGCAGATTTGAGGAGGCAGAAGAAAAAAATTGGTGAGCTTGAAGACATGGCCTCCAAAAGCAAACATACAAAAGAATAGATGAAGAAATGAATGGGGAAAAAATTGAACAAGGTTTCAAGGAACTAAATGACAGCAAGAGATGTGCAAACATACATGTCATGGGTGTCCCAGCAGGAGAAGAGAAGGGAAGAGGGACAGAAGGAATATTTGAAGAAATAATGGTAGAAAATTTCCCAACTCTATTGAAGGACATAGATATCCATGTCCAAGAAGTACATTGTACTCCCATCTGAATAAATCTGAATAGACCAATTCCAAGACACATACTAATCAGAATCTTAATGCCAAAGACAAAGAAAGAATTCTGAGAGCAGCAAGAGAAAAGCAATGCATAACATATAATGGATATCCAAAGAGATTAAGTGCTGGTTTCTCATCAGAAACCATGGAGACAAGAGGCAGTGGTATGATATATTTAGGATACTGCAAGAGAAAAACTGCCCACCAAGAATCTTATATCTGGCAAGATTGTCTTTCAAAAATGAGAGTGAGTTTAGAATATTCACAGATAAACAGAAACTGAGAGAGTTTATAACCAAGAGATGGGCTTTGCAGGAAGTACTAAAGAGAGTGCTACAGCCTAAAAAGAAAAGACAGAAGAGAGTGGCTTGAAAGAGAGTCTAGAAATGAAGATTATATCAGTAAAAGTAACCAAAAGTGTCAAAAAAGCGGTGAAAATAAAATATGACAGATAAAACCCAAAAGTCAAAATGGGTGAAATAAAACCTGCCCTTATAGTAATAACATTGAATGTTAATGGATTAAACTCTACAATCAAAAGACATAGACTGGCAGAATGGATAAGAAAATATAGGGAAGCAGATGTGGCTCAAGTGATTGGGCATCCATCTACCATATGGCAGGACCCAGGTTCGATCCCTGGGACTTCCTGGTAAAAAAAAAAGTGAGGAGGTGAGCCAGACCCATACGGACGTGCGGCGAACCACGCAGCAAGATGATGACGCAACAAAAGAGAGATGCGGGCAGGGTCAAGGTGAGAGTCGAGGTGGTGCAAGTGACAGGGTGCCGCACTCCCATCGGAGATCCTTAGGATCAAATCCCGGTGAAGCCTGGAGGAGAAAAATGAGAAGTGAAGGCAAGAAACAGACACAGAAGATTACCCAGTGAATGGACACAGACAGCAAGTGGGGGGGGGGAGGAATGAGCCATCTTTATGCTGTTTACAAAAGACTCACCTTAGATCCAAGGATACCAATAGATTTGAAAGTGAAAGGCTGGAAAAACATATTCCATTCATGCAGTAACAAAAAAAAAAACGCTGGAGTAGCTATACTTACATCAGATGAAATAGACTTTAAAAGCAAAATTTATTAGAGCCAAGGAAGGACATTATATGTTAATAAAACAGTTAATTAACCAGGAAGAAATAACAATTATAACTATGTGCACCTAACCAGGATGACCCAAGATATATGAGGCAAATGCTGGCAAAATTGAAGAAAGAAATAGATATCTCTACAGTAATAGTTGGAGATTTCAATATATCTCTCTCAGCATTGGATAGAACATCTGGGCAGTGGACCAATAAAGAAACAGGGAGCTTGAATAATATGATAAATGGACTAAACCTAATAAACATATACAGAAAATTGCACCCCAAACAGCAAGATATACATTCTTTTCAAGTGCTCATGGATCTTTCTCTAGGATAAACCATATGTTGGGTCACAAAGCAGATCTCAATAAATTCAACAAGATCAAAATTATACAAAGCACTCTCTCTGATCATAATGGAATAAAATTGGAAATCAATAAGAGGTGGAATAAGGGAAAATTGACATATATGGAGATTAAACAACACACTCTTAAATAATCAGTGGGTCAAAGAAGAAATTTCAAGAGAAATCAATAAATATCTTGAGACAAATGACAATGAGAACACATCATATCAGAACCTATGGGATGCAGCAAAGGCAGTACTGAGAGGGAAATGTATAGCCCTCAATGCTTACTTTAAAAAAAGAAGAAAGAGCTAAAATCATGACCTAGCTACACAGCTGGAGGAAATAATAAAAGAACAGCAAAGTTATCCCAAAGCAAGTAGAAGGAATGAAATAACAAAGATCAAAGCAGAAATAAATGAAACCGAGACCAAAAAACACTATAGAGAATTAACAAAAACAAAAGTTGGTTCTTCAAGATTAACAAAATTTACACACACTTAGCTAGACTGACAGAGAAAAAAAGAGAGAAGATGCAAATAAATGAAATAAAAAATGAAAATAGGGACATTACTACTGACCCCACAGAAATAAAAGAGATCATAAGAGGATACTATGAACAACTGTATGCCACAAAACTAGACAATGTAGATGAAATGGACAAATTCCTAGGAACATATGAACAACCTACACTGACCCTAGAAGAAATAGGAGACCTCAACAAACCAATTACAAGTAAAGAGATTGAAACAGTCATTAAACAACTCCCCAAAATGAAAAGCCCAGGACCAGATGGTTTCACAGGTGAGTTCTACCAAGCATTCAAATAAAATTTAATACCAATCTTACTCAAGCTCTTCCAAAAATTTGAAAAAAAGGAACACTACCAAATTCATTCTACGAAGCCAATATCACCCTAATACCAAACAAAGCCAGATAAAGAAAATTAAAGACCCATTTCCCTAATGAATACAGATGCAAAAATTCTCAACAAAATACTTGCTAATCAAATCTAACAACACCTTATAAGATCACGATCAAGTGGGTTTTATATCAGGCATGCAAGGGTAGTTCAACACAAGAAAATCAATCAGCATGATACACCACATTAATAAATCAAAGAAGAAAAATCACATGATCCTATCGATTAATACAGAAAAGGCATTTGACAAAATACAGCATCCTTTCTTGATAAAAATAGTACAAATGATAGGAATTCAAGGAAATGTTCTCAACATGATAAAGGCCATATATGAAAAACCCACAGCTAACATTGTACTCAATGTTGAAAGATCAATAGTTTTCCCATTGAGATCAGGAACAAGACAAGAATGCCTATTGTATTAGTCAGCCAAAGGGGTCCTGAAGCACAGTACTCTGTTGGCTTTTATAAAGGGTATTTATTTGGGGTAGAAGTTTACAGTCACAAGGCCATAAAGCATAAGTTACCTCCCTCACCAAAGTTTTTTGCCATGTATTGTTGCAAGATGGCTGCCAGTCTCTGAGAGGGTTCAGGTTTCCTCTTCCTCCTAAGGCTCCATAGTCCCAACTCCTTGCAATCTCAGCTATAGGCTGGCATAAGACTTTGTCTCTCTCCTCGGGGCTCAATTCTGTCCAAGAATCAAACAGAGCTGCTCTGTTCTCTCCACAAGGTCAGCTGTAGACCATCAGGCTCTCTCTCTTCCCAGGGTCTCTGCCATGTCTATGGAGCTGTCTCTATTCCTCTGTGTTCTTCTCCTGTGTATTTACTTCCCAGAACTCCAGCATCAAAATTCCAACTTTCTCCTCTGCCTTGTCATTTTCTCTGTGAGGCCCTGCCCACCAAGGGGATGGGAACTCAATGTCCTCCTAATGTGGCCTAATCAAAGCCTTAATCATAATTTAATCAAGTAAAAGTGAAGCATCTAAATTTAATACAATCTAATATTCCCAGAGGACTAGGACACTTTACAAACATAATCCAATATCTATTTTTGGAATTCATAAATAATGCCAAACTGCTGCACCCACTGTCACCACTGTTGTTCAATATAGTACTAGAGATTCTAGCTAGAGCAATCAGGTAAGAAAAAGAAATAAAATATGTCCAAATCAGAAAGAAAGAAGTAAAACCTTTATTTTTCACAGATGATATGGTCCTATAGCTAGAAAGTCTTGAAATATCTACAACAAAGTTGCTAGATTACAGGGCATTATAAATCTTGCCATAGCCTATGGAATTGAGTGGGAGAGAGTGTAAACTACAATGTAAGCTTTAATCCACACTTAGTGGCAATGCTCCAAACTGTGTTCATCAATTGCAATGAATGTACCTCACTAAAAAAAAAAAAAGTTTCTAGAGCTAATAAACGAGTTCAGTAGAGTGTCAGGATACAAGATCAATACGCAAAAATCAGTGGTGTTTCTATACACTAGTAATGAGCAATCTGAGGGGGAAGACAGGAAAAAAATTCCCTTTATGATAGCAACTAAAAGAGTCAAATATTTTTGAATAAAGTTAACTAAGTATGTATTCAGAAAACAACAATGCACTGTTAAAAGAAATTTTAAAAGACCTAAATAATTGGAAGAATGTTCCATGCTCATGGGTTGGAAGACTAAATATCATTAAAATGTCAATTCTACCCAAATTGATATACAAATTCAATGCAATCCTGATAAAAATTGCACCAGCATTTGTAAACAAATGGGAAACACAATTATCAAATTTATTTGGAAGTGTAAAGGGTCCCAAATAGCCAGAAACATCTTAAAAAGGAAAAGCAAAGTTGGAGGACTCACAATTCCAGACACTAAATCATATTACCTGGCTACAGTGATAAAAACAGCATGGTACTAGCATAAAGCTATACACATAGACCAATGGAACCAAATTGATGGTTCAGTAACAGACCCTCACATCTATGGTCAAGTGATTTTTAACAAGCCCATCAAACCCACCCAGCTGGGGCAGAACAGTCTATTAAACAAATGGTACCAGGAGAACTGGATATCCATAGCCAAAAGAAAGAAAGAGGACCCCTATCTCATACCTCATATAAAAATTAACTCAAAATGGATCAAAGACCTAAATACAAAAGCAAGAACCGTAAAGCTCCTAGAAAAAAATGTACGAAAACATCTTCAAGACCACTTGGTAGGTGGTGGATTCTTAAACCTTACACTGAAAGCATGAACTATGAAAGAAAACATGGATAACTGGGACCTCCTCAAACTTAAACACTTTTGTAATTCAAGAAGGTGAAAAGGCAAACCACTCAATGGGAGAAAATATTTGGAAACCACATATCCGATAAAGGTTTGATTTCCACTATATAAAGAGATCATACAACTCAGCAATAAAAGAGCAAGCAATCCAATTTTTAAAATGATTAAAAATTTAAATAGACACTTCTCCAAAGAGGAAATACAAATGGCCAAAAAGCACATGAAAAAATGTTCCATATCACTAGCTATTAGGGAAATACAAATCAAAATGACAATGAGATATCATCTCATACCACATAGAAGGGCCATTAATAAAAAATTTTTAAAAATTAAAAAAATTAAAAAATAAAAAAACAGAAAACAGTAGGTGCTAGAGAGAATGTGGAGAAATAGGAAAACTCCTTCACTGTTGGTGGATTGTAAAATGGTGCAGCCTCTGTGGAAGACAGTTTGGCGGGTCCTCAGGAAGCTAAATAGAGAACTACCATATGATCCAGCAATTCCTCTACTAGGAATATATCCAAAAGAACTGAAAACTGTGAACAGACATCTGTACACCAATGTTCATAGCAGCATTTTTCACAATTGCCAAAATATGGAAACCACCCAAGTGTCCATCAACCAATGAATGGATAAGCAAAATGTGGTATATACATACAATGGGATACTATGCTGCAGTAAGAAGAAATGAAATTTGGACACATATGATAACATGGATGAATCTTGAAGAAATTATGCTAAGTGAGGTAAGACAGACACAAAAGGACAAATATTGCATGGTCTTGATTATATGAACTAAATATGAAGAATAAACACATGGAGTTAGAATCTAGAGTATTGGTTATTAGGGGATAACAGGAGGGTGGAGAAGGGCTACTGATGCTTAATGTATCTAGAAGTTTTAATTAACTTTACTGTAAAAAAGTGGAAAAGAGTGGAGTTGATGGTAACACATTATAGTGAGTAGCAGCTGGTTTATAAATGCAAAAGTGGCTGAAAGGGGTAGTCTAGGGATGTAAATGTCAACTGAAAGAAAGCAATAGAATAATCTAGGGACTGAATAACACAGTGAACCCAGAGGTGGTTGAGAATTGTGGTTGATGGTTGAGATGCAACAGTGTCCTTCTGTGAGCTAGAACAGATGTACTTCACTATTGCATGGTGTTGGGAATGTGAAGAAGCTTGGGAAAAATACAATTGGTGTGACCTACGGATTGTGGTTAATAGCAATACTGTAATATTCATGCATCTATGCCAAAGACGTACTGTGTTGATAATGGGGCAGTATGGGAAAAAGTCTGCCAAATATATGCTATGGACCGTGGTTGGTGGTAATAGTCTGATGATATTATCTCGTAATTTGTAACAAATGTTCCACCACAGTGTGGTATATTGGTGGGGGATGCTGTATTGGAAATCTACCATGTGCACGATTGTTTTGTAAGTTCACGACTTCCGTAATAAAAATATGTTTAAAAAAACATAACAGTAGGGTGGGCTGAGGGAAAAATACACCAAACATAAGATACGGACTATAGTTAGTAGTAGGATTTTGATGATATTCTTTCATAATTTGTAACAAATATTTCACAAATACAAGGTGGTGGTGGTGGGTTGATTTATGGGACCCCTGTATGATGTTCTGCATGTTTGTTTTGTAAGTTCACAACTTTTGTTTTTGTATGTTTTGTATGTTCACAAAAACTTATTGTTTTTGTATGTTCATGTATGAATGACATACTTCAATAAAATAAAACAAAAAAATAAAATAAAATAAAGTAGGACACAAAGATGAGTTCATGGACTCTGTCTCCACAACCTAGTAACAAGTAGGAAAGAGGAAATACAAAAGGCAGAGGGTGATAACTATCATGAAACAGAAATAAAGTGCTAAAAGGGAAATTCTATCCAGTTAGGGAGTGAGAAAAGACTTCAGGAAGGTAGTAGAATTTGGACTTTATCTTAACTAATGTGTAGAATTCCAATGGCACAGATAAGAAGGGGGAATTCCAAAGGGAAGGAAGATTGGGAGCAAAGGCTAGAAAACATGGGGCAGATACCAGGAAAAGATACGTCATCTCCTCAGGCAGGAGCTTGGGATGAATAAAAGCTAAGATTGGAGATAAAATTTATATTTAGGGCAGAGGTTGCAGAGTTTCAGTCTATATATAAAATAGGGAGCCAAGCAAGTTTTTGAAAGGCAAGAAAGTAACATGATCAAAACTGGTCCCTGAAATAGTCAATCTAACAACATTGTGGAGGACGAATTTGAAAGTAGAAAGACCAGAGTTGTGAGACTATTACAATAACATAGTTAACTATAGGCTCACCTAATAGAATATATAATAATAACCTATATTAATAATAATATAGGCTGTCAAGGATGAGATGGGAAAATGAGAAAGACTTGGGATGTAGGGTCCATAGATCTTGACAAGTGATTGCATATACAGGTAAAAAGAGAAAGAAACCAAGGTTGAGCCTCAGATCTTGAACCCAGCTCCCCAATGGAAGAATGGGACCCTCCACAGAAGTGTGGAAAAGATTTTCTGATTCTGGCAGAAATTGATGACTTGGGTTTACCCCTTTGAATGAGTTAGCCCTGCCCTTTCTGGACATCCTTTTATGATATTGCAAATAATGGGTATTATTTTCCCATCTATTTGTAGGAGGATTTTCAATGAAAACCATGGGGCCCTGAGACAATAGAGAGGAAAGGTGACAAAAGCAGAGGAAGAGATGGGGATAAGTCTTCTCTGACTTCCTCAGGTCTACCTGACAAGCTTGTCCTTTGCTCATAAGGGAGAAAGAAATGGATGACAGGAGGAACTTTCCCAACTAGAATATAAGTTCCATGAGAGGCAGGATTTTTTTTCTGTGTTGTTCACTGATGTATCATGAATGCCCATAACAGCCCTGGCATTAGTGAGAGCACAATCAGTGTCTGTTGAATGGATGAATGGTCCCTGTTTCTAGGCATAAGAAGAAATAAAGAATTAAAGGTCCCTCACAGCTAACTCAGGATCCTCCTTCCACCCAAGTCATCCAGCATGTTCATTCTTTTATTCTTTTTCATGCTTAAAAAAAAAAAAACCCTAGAAATAATTCTCAAAGAACTCTGCTTTGCATTCTCACACCCTTCCAAAGGCATCAGGAATTGACAATCAGAGCCAGATATAACAAGGAAATGGGAGCTCTTTGATGAGCAGGAAGCTGGATATTTATGATGTCAAGCAAATTTGGTCCCATGTGCGGGAGGGAAACTGGCTTTGGAAATATGCAAGTTACTGACTTCTTTTCCTGATTTTATTTTCTATTTAAAGGTTCACTAGGCCTCTTAGAATATGATTGGGTAGAAATATGCCATTTGGATACTGGAATGTCATCCAGAATGATGTGAATCTCTTTTTGATGCTATGGGAGGGCAACTTACAACCAGCATTGGGAAATCTGAAGGTTGGAATTTTCTACAGACACTCACTAAACATCCCAAGGTCCAGGAGTTGGTGTGGGAAAGAGGACATCAAGGTAAAATATTTTTAAGTAGATAAAGTTTGGGAAGTAAAAGGAAGTTTATGAGTCAGGTTGGTCTTGACATCAGAAGCCTTTTACACCAGATCCACCCATCCGGACTCATTAAGTCAAATTGTGTCTTATCTTCCTTTTCTGTTTCCTGAGACTTACTCATGGTTTCCTCAGTGAACATCATCAGCTGCCTAAAACTTTACAAGTTAAAAAGATGTTTGCTTTTTTGGAAGGTGCTGCCCAAAGACTAAAACTGATTTCCAAACTACAACTTTAAACTACAGAATGCTTGACATGAGCAACTCATCCAACTCTTTTCAAGTTATACTCTGTGTCATCTATTAGGCAAGGCATGGTGGGACTACATACACAGAGATGAATGAGACTTACTCTCTGCTTTCAGAAAACCACAATTCCTAAGTAGAGAAAGACACACAACCAACTCTTTTATAGCAGATTGTGACATGGAGTCATTGAAGGTTTTTGAGTAGCAAGTAACATGATCATACAGGCTTAGCTTTTTTTTAGATATGTCTTACAAATATTTTAGATGTATTTTACTTCCAAGTAAGTGCAGGAGGAAAGATAAATTCATTTGTTCATTTTACAAATATTTAATTGCTGAATCCATTGTCAGGAATTATATAGGCACTCACTTCTAGTTAAAAGTTAAAGCAGGCAGAGCTAGAGCTGAAGGTGAGAAAAGTGGTCAGGTTCAGGGGGAAAATATTAACTGAATGACACCAGGAAAGAAAGAGGAAAATGAAGCAGTGGAAATATGGAATTTTGGAGAAAGAAAAATAAGAGATCTAATTTGAAAAACAAGGCACAAGATGCATGTGATAGGGGCCACTAGTTTCTCCTCAGGAGTTACGGCAGTGCTTCACATATGGTAGTGAGTAAATATTTGTTGATGAATGCACTAAGAGGCAGTTAATTGGGTGTATTTCCTTAGAATCCTTATAATTATAAATCATACTTTTTCTCTTTGGAATGCAAAGCTTCTATAATCACTGTTTTATTTCTTAGGTCATTTTAATGTATACTTGGTTACCACATCATAATATATATATCACTTAGGCACTCTCCTTTTGTAAATAACCACGTCTTAGGTGACTCTCAATATTAGATGTTGATATTTTAAATACACATAGGAAAGGCAATAAAGTAGCATAGCACTGCAGAGCAAGACCTCATGAGGAACACCAAATAAATAAATAAATAAATAAAAGTTGCTCACTGTTTTGGAATTCAAGAGCAATCCTGGTTACTTGTTCCTCTCCGGATCTCCCTCTGGTGACTCTTGCCATTTTCAAAAACAGGATTCTTTCTCTCTCTCTCTGCCTCTTTTCCTCTATTATCTCTGCTACTTCTGCCTCTACCTTCCATCTAGCATCAGGATTTCCTCTTGGGAGAGGACATTGAATGGGTTGACAACTACTCAATGAGGGCTGCTCCTACTGGACAGAATTCTTGGATCCAAGAATCCCACAGATACTATTCCACAGGATGCTGATGGTTAAGGTGCCAATTCCCCCTCCATTGTGTCCATGGCAGCACAGATGGGAAAATCCCTGAAGCTGCCTAAAGGGCTTGGAATGTGGCAAGCACTTAGGATTTCATGGATGTTCACCAAGTTTACATGAACATAGGGTGACCAAGTATTCACAGAGCTATCTAAAACTAGGAGAATATTGGAAACATCCTATGTCCAAATCTGAATTCCTGGAATTCCAACACCCACCTACCTCCAGCAAACCTACTCTTCCCACCATCTTCCCCATCTCAATTGAAGACAACTCCATCCTTCCAATTACTCAGTCCAAACAATTTGATTCATCTTGATTCCTCTTTGTCTCAAATCTCACATCTAGTCTGACAGAAAATCCTATTGACTTCTTTTATAAAATGTACCCAGAAACTTAAAATTTCTCACACTCTCCACTGCTACCACCCTGGCCCAAAACGCTATCACCCCCAGCTTGGATTTTTTTGCAGTAGCCTTTTCATTGGAATCCATGTATCCACCCTCCTGCACTCATCCCACCACCAGTCTATTCTCAACACAGCAGTCAGAACACTCCTTTTAAAACATGAGATCATGTCAGCTCTGTTCAAAACTCCCCAGTAGTTCCCCATGACTCTTAAAATAGACCTAAAATCCTCCCCACGTCCTGTCCTACCACTCACTCTCCCTCACTCTGTGCCAGTCACATGATATCTTTGATGTTTCTGGAACACACCAAACCTGCTCTCACTCCTCACCTTTGCATTGACTTTTCCTTCATTCTGGAATGTTCTTCCCCCAGATACCCACAGGGCCAATTCCCTCAGAGCTCCTTAAAGTCTGTGTTTCCATGTTATCCTCTCAATGATAACTAACTAATAATCTAACTTAAAATCCCTCCAGCAACCCCAATCCACTTACCTGCTCTATGTGGTATTTTGTAACATACTATCATACCATATCTTATTTGTTATGGGTTTGGGGTTTGTTTTTGGTTTGTTTGTTTGTTTG
>PVKH010040361.1:0-11073 GCA_004027955.1 Chaetophractus vellerosus | reverse complement strand
GAAGGGTGCAGGGATAGGAAACACATTTGACTCCTATGAATGTAAGTGTTACATAATATGTGCCTGATAAGTATTTGCTGAATAAATGAGTGAAGTGCTTGCTGAATGAATGAGTGAATAGAAAATGTGCCTGTAACAGTTCCTAAGACAGATAGTCATGCTCTGGTAATGCGAAATCAATGTCACACTGTTCATGTGTCTGATCCAAAATCTATAAAATGTAAACAAGATAATTTTTTCTTAAAGAGAAAGAGATTGAGACTAGAAGGAAACATCCTAAAATATTGTTACCTATGGGTGTCAAGATAATAAATGATTTCAGTTCTCTTGTTCATATGTCTCTATATTTACCACATTTTCTAGAGTAAGCCATGGATTACTTTGAAAATTAGATAAAATAATGCTATAAAATGCAACTATAATTGTAATATTTTATTTCTTTTCACTTAGGTTATGCTGGTGTGGTGTATTGACCGTTTTCATTCGTAGATCTAACTTTTGGTGAGTCTTTCCCAAGAGAATGTGTAATGATTTCCTAAATTTAATGTACGTTATGGGCTGTACCACACCTTCTATTTTACATCACTAAAATTAGAAAATATTTTTTAAAAGTGTAAAAACATTTTAGCTTTATAATTTTAGAAGGGTATGGAGAACTTGCCAGATCTCTTCTTTTATTGTTCTTTTACAAACTTACTATTTAAATATGATGAATTTAGGGGACAAAAAAAACAAACAAAAACAAGTTGTATGTAACAAATTTGGAGGTCTAAGTGAAACTAAATAAGGTATTTAATAAATTAAGCATTTCATAATTTCGTTAATGTAAATTTGTATTCAGAGGGAGAGGAGCTAAGAAGTGTTAAGTTTGAGGAAAATCCCATGTGAATTTATAATTGCATCTAGCTTTCTGCAGGTGTATTCATTTTTATTATATTATCAGTAGACTTAGTTACATATAAATAAATACAAAAAGCAAATTTCAATGGTTTTTTGAAAGGTTTTGGTTTGGGTAACTCGTCAATTCAACTAATTTTTTAAAAGAAAATTTAAAAAGAGTGAAGGCAATGTTTGAAAAGTTTCTAAAAGATGCATACTATAATCATTCATTCATTCTTAAAATACAACACAAATCGATAGCTACAATGTTTTTTATTTTAACAAAAAGGATTTAAGGAGGGTGAGAAAAATAGGGGATGGTAAGATAGGACGTAAAGCGTGGTATACCTCTAGGAAGACCATCCCTCTTTTCCTGCCCCATACCCAAAAGTTATTAAATAATTTAAAGGACACCATTTACAGTACCAGAACACCATCAAAATACTTATTTTATCAGGGTCAAAAAATACAGTGATTATGAATGTGCCGTGACCAGTTACGGAATTTTACAGGTAACCTAACTACGGTCAGCAGTCCAACGGCGTGCACAGTGCCTTCAATCAGTGCACTTGAGCATAATTTACATTTCTGGCAAGGTTCACACACCCCCCCAAGAAAAGGCAAAGCTAAGCATTCATTTCTACATTCTAAACTCTGGAATCACAGAGCCCAGTTTAAAAGAAAAGTCACAGTGGATAAGAGATGCATATAAAAAATACAAGGTGTTCCTTTCAAATCTGAGGAATCATGGGACTACATTCATTTCTTTTACAAAATGCAATTTTAAAAAAGGATAGAGAATCCAGTTCATATTATGCTACAGACTCAAACAGTGAATAAGTATATTGCATGTTTTGGTAGTCAGTCTTCAGGCTTCCTTTCATTTTCCCTATAGCCCCAGGTTCCTTTAGGGTGAAACATGTGAGTCCTGAATAAAGATATAAAAATGCATTTGCATCTCTCTTCTTGAATTCTGCAGACTTCAGAGCCTGCAAGTCATATATTCTACCATCAACGACCACAATTTTTTCTTTAGCTTTGTACACCTATTCTTGTATAACAGTGCATTGCAAAAATGTACAAGAAAATACTGGTTTTAATCTATACATTTTCTATAATAATTATGGAGTAAAATAAGTTAACTTTTCTAATGAGAGTTGCTGACAGGCAGCATACATCTTTATTTTACATTTTAAAGTCTCTGCAGGCATCTACTTTGGTTAGTTATCAACAATCGTAACATAAGCACTGATCAGAGAACTGAGCAGCATTCCAATAATGTTAACAGATATATTATTTCTTTTTGAAATACTGGGAAAGCCCAGTTTTAAAATATTATTAAAATGTTCTAACATTTACACACTATGAAGAGTTAGCTCTAATAAAATAAAATTTCTTCAAAAATAATCTTGCAGTGCTCTTTTAGGCATGCTCTGAGACATTATCACCAAACATCCATACCTTGAAAATACGACTATCACATATCCAGACATCCCAACTCACATACACACAATTCCTTACACAGACCAAAAAACAAAACAAACACACCCCAAACCCTTATCCCATATTGAAAAAAAATCAATTTTTTTAAATAAGTCTTTTTCTGTGTATATCTATTCGACTGGATGTTCTTCATGTAGATGGTTAAGTATCAATTAATTGCAGATTATGTTAATGACTGCTAGAAATCCAAGCAGCTTTGCAGGTCTTCAGCTAAAATAAACCAGCCTTGATTTCAGCCTCATTTCACCTGCTTTCCAATATTTCAGTATTAGAGGCCATTATTGCAAACATTCTTGGAATTCTTTTCTTTCTCCAGAAAGTAATGTATTTGTATGCATCACTTTTAGCCCTTTTCTTTTCACATGGGTTATTTAAATTAGTTAAAAAGTTCCTTCTTCATAGTTATTGTGGGAGGTATTGGCAGCTATTAAACAATTAGATTTTTTTCTTCAGATCTTGTTTTTTTGGACATTCTTATTTTGAAATTTTGATACAGTTTGATATTAATTATAAGTGTGAACACTGCCAGAGAAAGTTATCAGTGAGTTGCAAGGGTTCATAAAAGGTGCTTGGTAATATTCTTAATAATCTTCAGTTTAGTTTCTTTCCTAAATGCCTGGAGTTTCTCAGAATCCAGTGTTTGCCAAATTTCCAATTGATTTGGCCTGTGCCAGAAGTTGGTACGACTGCACCATGCGCAGAGACTCTCTTATTTCTAGATTAAGTTCCATCAATTTGTAGTTGGCGCCTGACATGTCCTGGTTAGAGCCTATAACTGCAAAGCTTCCTGTCTGGCCCAGTGTCTGATGATGAAAATAAATATGTACCAGCGTCTGCACAGGGTCATCTTCACAACTGCCAAATATGTCATTGGGCCAAAGAGACCTGAAAATAGACAATATTTTAAGTCCAGAGACTTAATGAAAAAACCTACTAATTAAGATTAGCTGCATTTTAAGTTAGTGTCTAAACCAACAACAAAATCACTAAGAAACTGTTTGAACATCTGAGCAAATATATTACTGAAAGTTACAGAAAAAAATCTAAATTTGGTATCATTTTAGTGGTAACTGTAAAAATAAAGTCATGTTTTTCCTTTCACAAAGACATGATAGAGAAACATTAACTGAAAACCAAAACCCAATTGAATGATTATAGTAAACTCCCACCCGTATTTTACCTGAAAGCTTTGACCTGTGCAATAGCTGATATAAATTCTTTATTTTTCAAAGTTTCAATTAAAGAATGAATGGCAGTTTCTATAGTAGTTTGTGCAGCTTTGGAAATGTTAATGTCTTCATTTTCTGAAGCGGACTCAGCTTCTTTGAGGATACTTTCCAGTTGGGCTAGTTCCTCTGACATGTTGATTACCTAAAACAAATAAATACACCTATAAGGGTCTATTTATATACAGTAACAAGGAGAGAATTTAATATGACTGCTAATATATATTTGATGGTAGCTATTTTTTTCTCTTATTTTAAAGATTATTTTAAAATGTTAAACTTAGTGGTTAAGGGTAGTTAATATTTCAAATTTTCCATTCAGTAGGGATAAATTAATTATTTCAGTCACCAAATAGGTCTTTAAATGAAATGCCCTTGATAAACAAGTTGTAATAAATGTTTATATTGGTTTTAATATGTGATTATTTATCTTTTTTTTTTATTATTATATATCTCCTCCTTTCTGCTTGTTCTTGCTGTGTTCATTTTTGCGTTCTGTGTCTGCTTGTTTCCCCTTGCTGTGGCAACCTGCCGAGTCAGCTCACTGCGTGGCGGCCTTGCCTGCTTGCGGGTGGCTTGCCCTGCCCGTGGTGGCTTTTGCCCTGCCCACAGTGGCTTGCCTTCTCAAGGTGGTCTGCCCGCTCGAAGAGGCCCGGGGAACTGAACCCAGGGCCTCCCATGTGGTAAACCGGCGCCCTACCAACTGGGCTACAGCTGGCCCTGTATATCTTGGGTAGTAAACATACATTTATTGTTAATGGGGGGGATCATGAAAAATCTTTGACATTAAAGGATGCTGGTCATTATATTTTAAAAGGATATTTACCCAGGGTATAGAGTATAAACCAAAATTTTCTTTTTTCATAGATTTAACTATTTTTAAAAATTAAATCACTCCTCCAATGATAGCTTTAGTACCAGCAGATGACAAGGGGGAAAAAGATTTAAGTCACTACCATGGACTTATACTGAAAATGATTTCCAGCATTCAAAATGTTTTTTTCTTCCCCCTGCCATTCTGAAGTTTTATTAAGTTTCAAATATAAAACACTCCTAAAAGCAAACTGATGTATAATACCTAAGTTCTATGTTTGACTACAAGGTGAACAAGGAAAGCATTTTCTGTATCATTCCATATCTTTTACAATCAGCATAATATCAGAAGAATCAAGACCAATTTTTTTCCCAACAGGAGCAGAATTTAGTCTGCTCGGTCAGAAACTATTTGACATACAGGTACCTGCTCATTAAAGTATACTCCATTTACTTTGAATTCTGTATTCATGATATTTACTATACATTTAATCTCTACATTGTACACTATCTTCAAGATATCGAAATAACAGAATTTCAAGGGCCAAAAGGTCCTCATAAGCATTTACCCAAATAATTAGATTATGGAAAGATTGTCCTAAAACAGCTTATGTAAGTGCAAATGATATTTAAATTTGATCAGTGCCCTCAGTCTGATTAGAAAAATCTGCCAAGTTAAAAGTGTTTAACATGTTTATTCTTGTATGCATTAATAGAACTACAGAAATATCTGAGGAAGATGTTGGGGGGTTTCAGAATATGATATTATATCTTAATTCAAGTGCTTTACTTGACTTTTGATTATAGATGACTTGTTGCTGTTCCTGAGACCTTTTGGTTTTGGACCTTTTAAGACAGTTCGGTATCTGCTGTCCTGTTTATTTACAGGTCCTGAAATAGCACATTATTTCAAAAGGAGAGAAATTCTGAAGTGGAAAAAAAAAAAAAAGATTCACTATAAATAATTTTGGCTTCAGCTATTCTAACCAGGAGAATATGTATGCATATATTTCAATTTCCTGGAATCAATTACTGATGCCTAATACAACTGAACATTTACCTCTGCTTCATTTTTTATAGTATTCACTTGGTTGATAAGTTTACGGTAGGCCTGGAAGAGAAGCAGCAATTGAAAATGCAACTTGTATAACCTTCGGCAGAGCTCCAGTTCCTAGAAACAAATAACATTACATTAAATTTAGGTGGTGTTTTTCTATGATATTTGACTAGACAGTATATTTAATAAAATTTTTAAGTAATTATGTTAAAATTGCCTTGGCATTTATTTTTCTGCAGTAAGCAAGTTAATACAGTGTGAAGCTGATGAAAGGCAGATGTGAAAGATGCTTTAAAGACTGGGATTAAAATTGTAACATAAAGATCACTGCTGGTTACATCATTTTTAGTGTTAAGCACAATTTCACATTAGACAAACAATGTTTCAGTAGGCAATATGTAGGGTGCTTTAAAAAGGATTCACTGGATTTATAAATGTATAAGCTTTTATCCCACCAAGATGTATATATCTCATTGTATTTCTCAACAAGTGCTTGATAAAGCAAAATAAAACTGGATAAGCTATTCTTACTTTATAGGTAAAAGATTGACTTTAAAATGGCTTCATTTTTTTCTAAAAGAAAACCACTGATCTCACTGAAATGAGACTATAAAATTAACATGTACACTTTCATTTTTAAAAGGAGATATGTTACTTATAGATTTAGAAAAACATGACTGCTAATTGTACATATTAACTATAAAATCTCATTTTTTTTTAGGACCAATGTTTCATGGAGTAGGGATATACAAAACTGAAGCACACACTGCTTTTAAAGTAGTCCATGAAAAAATATTGCTAGGTAACATAAGACAAATGGCACATAAAAACCAGTTTGTCTGACATGGTTAAGTGGTCTATAAATTAAGACAGGTCACTTACTGCTAGAATTTCCATTTGCTAAGCAAGAAGGTGAGCAGGTCACAAAAAAAAAATACAAAGGAAGAAAAAGACCAAGAATTAGTGTAAGAAATCATTTTAACTAGGGTCACACACGCCCCAGGCAAACTGAAGAACATATATTTATATCCCAAAGGAAAATTTATGTTGCCATTTCCAGAATAAAACTTTTAAAATATTTACTGCAACAATTCAAGGCGGTTTTAACTCTTTCCCAAATAATAACTGAATTATTATGGCTTATTTCTGTGGAGAAAGGTAACAAAGAGTAAAATCAAACCACTGATATGATCTTGGGATATCTGGCTCGTAAAAGGCTTTTATATAGACTTTTAAAAAACAAACACACGCACAAACAAAGCCAATTAATAAAACTTCCATTAGTAAAATGGAAAATTTCTGCTTAGAAAATATGAAACTAAAATGAATTACTGTTACGTCTCAGAATAGAATCGGCTTATCATCTTACATAATAAATACTTACCCATATGAAGATTATCTCTGGTGTAGCTCACTCTAGGCTTCCTACACTTTACTGTCTAATTAGGTCCTAGGTTGCCATAATTGGTGCTGAGCCAGAGGGTAGCGTATCGAAAGCAGATGTGTGTTTGAATTGCATTCCAAATATAATTCAGTAAGCTTCAAAAATTTAACCCAACTATGTTTGAATCAAATAAGATAATGTATTGTAAAAAACACAGTGAATAATCTAACTTCTGGACTACTTTAAAAATTATTACATTAAAATATCTACAGCAATTTGGACCTGAAGAAGAATGACTTTTGGATCTGAAGAAGAATGACTTTTAATTAAAAGAGTAATTGCAATGTCGCAAATGTAGCTTCTAAAAGTACTGCCTAAAGTCTGATTTTCTAAATAGTTTCCTTGGAAAGACTGTTTATATAACATTATTCCTATCAATGTAGAAGGGATTTGCTAAGCCAAGGTGAACTTTAGCTCTGTACAGCTTACCATAAATTACATGGATATTCACTCAGTAAACATTAGGAGAGTACAATACAATGCCAAGCATATAAGCATTTCCAAACTTCTGAGGTTTTATTTTTATGCAGTACTCAGAGATTAACAATAATTTGGAATTTTAAATATTTTTTTCTCAATTCTACTAGCATAAATAAGATAGAACTGACTCTGCATGTATCTGAAGTCACTACTTTGGGATGTAATGGGAAAGAAATCAACTGATAAAATTTATGATCACCACAACTGTAGGAAATAATACAAATGTAATTAATTCTAGAGCTCAGAATTACCAGCAATTACTCTAAATATGCTAACTGCAGTTTTTATGTAGTAGTGTACCTATGCACATATTAAATGGTCGCTTCCTAAAGTATATTACAATTCGCAAGTACATTCTCTTTTCCTTTGTTCATTCAATAAATATTTGTTGATTGCTTATTATGCAAAAGACTCTATTGGTGCATTGGGACAGATAGTAGATAAAGTGTGAAAAAGGGCTCCCTCTCTCTAAGAGCTAAAGAATGAAAGGTGAAATAAGATATAAATAAAAGCTTCCTCATCTGTAAAATGGGGGATAATTAAGAGCACCTACTTGACAGAATTGCTAAGTATATGAATTTTCCCCATATGAAGCTGCACACCTATTTGTAAGTCTTAACTTATCCTCATTTAATATAATATGTATTATGTATGTGCACTTTAAGAAAATATATTGTTATTTTCACTGAACAATATAGTAGAGAAAAAAAATCACAACTTATCCAATCAGAATTTCACCTTTAGAAAGGCTAATAGCTAATTTACATATTGTTACCCTTAGGTTTGCTTTCCTGATCAGATAATTTATCTGCAGAAGACTTTTTTTTTTTTTAAGAGGCAGATGCAAATAAAAGCTGACCTGGACTGTCCAACTATCTATCAAGCTTATCTATTGAATGTTATAAGCTTCAGTTACAAGTTGGTTGTTTGGTTTTTATTAAAGTGAATTTTTCATTACTACTCCAATATTTTATTGAATCTAACTTCTACAAAGATTGTTCTGATAACCAAAATGAAAAGTTTACAAATATTCTTTATTTCTAGGAATATCAAATAAGGACTGTTGGAAGACATGCATTTTTTTTTTTTTTTTTTTACCTGATATAGAAATAGAGCAAAAACAAGAAAAAGAAACATACCTGTGCATCTGTGTTCATCCTGTATATTTCTTCTTTGGCACCAAAAGTCCTCTTACAATTGTCTAACCACTAAAGAAAGAAGCAGCAGTAAGTTTTAACTCATCAATTATATAATGCACAACAAAATTGGTAATATAACAGCCTGTGCATATAATATAAAACAGCAAGCTTAAAAGTTAATTTGAAACTTTAGAAATGGTTGTAGAAACAGACTTTCATCTCCATTTGAGCATAAACATATTATATGGGATAAACCAAAGCAGGATGATACTATCAATATAACAAAATGCACAAATGTGACAGTTTACTAATGAAATCACAAGAAAAGGTCTTCTACTCTTGGGACCTGTGAAGGATATGTTTTCTTATTGTAGATTTTATTGGAAATCTTCACAACCTATATCTGACCTTTAGTCTAATGTAAGCTGGGGAAATGAAAGATGTGGTTCCCTCTGGTCAATTTAATAAAGGCAACTTAGAATTAACCAGGTCCGTTTGCTTATCAAAAGTGTAATTCTCAGAAGACTGTGGTGTCAGTTTTCATTAGTGAAACAGAAACTAAGATCCATTTTAAATCTTGTTTTCATTTCTTTCTTTTTCATTTCTTTTTGGACGGTAATAAATGACAAACATATTTATCTCCAAAGAATATTAGCTATAGAAGCCAAGTGTGTTTTGTTTTTTTCTTTTCCTTGTCCAGGGGCTACCCCTAAAGTTGGATATTTATTTAAAGTACATTTTCTTTGGTCAAATGAAATAATAGCACCGTGGCATAGTGGAAAAGAACACCCGAGTCACAGAATTTTCAAGCTGAAATAAAAGCTAAGAGCTTTCAAAAGTTGAAGCTCCTAGATTTTTAACTGTTTGCTATTACCAAAATTATCAGTTCTTTTGACTCTGTTCTTTGTTGTTGTTGTTGTATATTAAGCAAAACTATTAGCTACATTAAGTTTTTTTTTTTTTTTAAAGATTTATTTATTTTATTACATATCTCCTCTTCCCCCTGCTGCGGCGACGCGCTGAGAGTGGTCACTGCGCAGGCGCGGCTTTCTCCGCTTGTGGGCGGTCTCTGCGTCCGTTCACGGCCGGCTTTCAGTTCGTGGGTGGCTGGCTGCGTTCCATCTGCGGGCGACCTGCCCTACCCGTGGCGGCTCTTGCCCTGTCCGTGGCAGCTTCTTGCCCTGCCCACGGTGGCTCCGGCCCGCCCATGGCGGCTTGCCATTCTCAAGGCGGTCTGCCCGCTAGGAGAGGTCCCCGGGAATCGAACCCGGGGCCTCCCATGTGGTATGCCGGCGCCCTATCCACTGGGCTATCGAGCCGGCCCCTACATTAAGTTTACTCAAAATATTTTAGTGCTAGATAAACATTTAGTCTTCAACTGTAGCTTAACTTTCTACATGCAAAGAATTAAAATTAGACATTTCAGTTATTTCAAAACAATTTCTTTGACCTTATGTCCCTTTTATTCCAGTTCCTCAGATTTTACTGGCCCTTAGGGCTATCTGCTTGACAGCATCTCTGAAGGAAAACATGTAATCTTCTCTAGTGAGATACGGTTGATTGCAGCCATTGTCTAAAGCTGTTCAGCAGATTTCTTTATATCAGTACAATTCCACTGACATCTATCATGAAATTTGTGTATTAACCTTTATTTGTATAAAATGTTAAAATGTTTATGAACTTAATTACTGTCACTGTAATCCAGCCCAAATTTGTCTAAGTATAGTAATAAATTGGAAAATAACTTTATTATTTAATGGCTTATTCTTACCAAATAGATATAATATTTTATGTGGCATTTCTAGTAATATGGCATTTTCCAGTACTATTCAATATAATTATTTCTGAATTTTTTATTCTATTAACAGAAAATCCCCATTGATAAACAGAAATATAGATAGATGGATTGATAGATGGATAGAATGATACGGGAAATGTGGCAAAATGTTGAAACTGGTGGATCTGGGTATTTGGGGGGGGGATATGGGTATGTGAGAGTTCTCTATATGGGGTTTGTATTATTTTTATAACTGTCCTGCAAGTTTGAAAGTATTTCAAACTAAAAAGTTATAAAATTAAAAGACAAGACAAGAAAAGCCACAACTAAATAATCCCACGGTTTCACACTGGCCTGAAGAATACAGGTCCATACTTTTCCATCCAGTGCATACAAGACACTGTAGATAATTTGTGTATAGAGCATCTTCCAGTCTCCATCTAATCAATCTTCCTGTCATGATGTCTTCTTTGTTCAAAGCTCAAATGAAGATTAAAATTTAACTGGAGAGGCTCTGCTTCTAGACATGATGGGTTAGTTTGTATCAGACCAGTCTTCCAAGAACAACTGTAAAAGCTGAATCAGCCAGGACTTAAAGAGCTAAGATTGCACCACACTAATCCAAGATATCAATAATAGGGGAAACTGTGTATGTGCGTATGTATGTGGGGACTCTATGGAAATTCCCGATAGTATCGGTGTAATTTTTCTGTAAATGTAAATCTAAAACATCTCTAAAAATAAAGTTTAATTAT
>PVKH010040360.1:0-11088 GCA_004027955.1 Chaetophractus vellerosus | reverse complement strand
TGTACTGGAAATTCTAGCCAGAGAAATTAGGCAAGAAAAAGAACAAAAAGGCATCCAAATTGGAGGCAAAGAAGGAAACTTTCTCAATTTGCAGATGACATGATCCTATATATAGAAAGGCCTGAAAAATCTACAACAAAGTCACTAGAGCTAGTAATTCAACAAAGTGGCAGGGTACAAGATCAACACACAAAATAAGTAGTGTTTATATACACTAGAAAATAAGCAGTCTGAAGAGGAAATCAAGAAAAAAAATTCCATTTATAATAGCAATTGAAATAATAAAATATCTAGAAATAAATTTAACCAAGGATGTATACACAGAAATCTACAAAAATTTGCTAAACGAAGTCAACTAAGACCTAAATTAATGGAAGGACATCCTTTGTTTATGGACTGGAAGACTAAACATTGCTAAGATGTCAATTCTACCCAAAATGGTTTTCATATTCAACACAATACCAATCAAAATTCCAACAGCCTACTTTACAGAAATGGAAAAGCCAATTATCAAATACATTTGGAAGGGTAATAGGCCCCAAATAGCAAAAAACATCTTGAAAAATAAGAGCAAACACTTCCTGGCTTTAAAGCATATTACAAGGTTATAATGGTCAAAACAGCCTGGTATAGGCATAAGGATAAATATATCAATGAATGGAGTTAAATTGAGAGTTCAGCAATGGGCACTCACATGTAAGGCCAACTGATTTTTGAAAAGGCTTTCAAGTCCAATCAGTTGAAAAAGAATACTCTCTTGCACAAATGGTGCTGGGAGAATTGGATATCCATATGCAAAAGAATGAAAGAGGATCCCTATCTCACACCATATACAAAAATAAACTCAAAATGAATCAAAGACCTAAATATAAGAGCCAGGACTATAAAACTCCTAGAAGAAAATGTAGGGAAGCATCTTCAAGATCTTGTGTTAGTCAATCGTTTCTTAGACTTTATACCCAAAACTCAAGCAACAAAAGAAAAAACAAATAAATGGTACCTCATAAAAATTAAACACTTTTGTGCATCAAAGGTCTTTACATGAAAGTGAAAAGACAACCTACTCAATGGGAGAAAATATTTGGAAACCACATATCCAATAAGGGTTTAATATCCAGAATATATAAAGAAATATGGGAACCAGCTGTGGCTCAATTGGTAGAGCTCTGGTTTACCACATGGGAAGGCCCAGTTCGGTTCCCGGGGCCTCCTCTAGAAGGCAAGCCGCTGTGAGTAGGCAAGCTGCCGCTGGCAGGGCAAGCTGCTGTGCAGTGAGCTGACTTGGCGGGATGCCGCAGCAGGGGGCGACGAGCGGACACAGAACGCAAGGCAGATGAACACAGTGAGAACAAGCAGCAAGGGGGTGATATATAAATGACTAAAAATAAATCTTTTTTTTTAAAAAAAGAAATACTACAACTCAACAATAACAAAATCAACAACCCAATTTAAAAATGGGCAAAAGACTTGAACAGACACTTCTCCAAAGAGGATGTACAAATGGCTAAAAAGCACATGAAATGATGCTCAATATCATTCGCAATTTGGGAAATGCAAAACCAACCACAATTAGATATCATTTCATACCCACTAGAATGGCTACTGTTAAAAAATATAAAATTACAAATATCAGAGAGGATGTGGAGAAATGGGAGCACTCTTTCATTGCTGGTGGGAAGGTAAAATGGGGCAGCCACTGTGGAAGACAGTTTAGCAGTTCCCCAGGAAAGTCAATATAAAATTACCATATGACCCAGCCAGCCCTCTCTTAGGTATATACCCCAAAAAATTGAAAACAGGCACTCAAACAGATATTTCCACACTGAAGTTCATAGCAGCATTATTCACAATTGGTAAAAGATGGAAGCAACCGAGGTGTGCCTCAACCAATGAATGGATAAACAATATGTGGTATATACATGCAATGGAATATTATCGCCTATAAAAAGGAGTGATTCCCTGATGCATGTGACAACATGGATGAACCTTGAGAATATTATGCTGACTGAAATATGCCAGACACAAAAGGGCAAATATAGTATGATCTCACTGATAGGAACTAATTATAATAAGTATACTCATAGAGTTAGAATCTAGAATATAGGTTTCCAAGAGAGATATTGGGGGTAGAGAATGGGGAACTGATGCTTTAATTTGTACAAAATTTCTATTTAGGTTGATTATAAAGGTTTGGAAATGGATGGTGGTGATGGTAGCACATTATGTGAATGTAATCAACAGCGCTGAATTTTGGATGTTAATGTGGTTGAAAGGGGAAGTTTGGGGTCATGTATGTAACTACAATGAAAGCTAGAAGATAAAACATGGGACTATTTAACACAGTGAACCCTTTTATTAACGATGAATTGTGGTTAATAGTACAAGTATAAAAATATTTTTTCATGAATTATAACAAACGTATGACACTAATATAATGTGTCAATAACAGGGTGGTATATGGGGGGAAAACACCTAATGTAAATTGTGGACTTTACTTAATACTATTTTAATATTTTTTCATCAATTTTAACAAAGGTGCCACACTAATGCAAAGTGTCAACAATAGGGGGTATATGGTAATGCTGTATTTTTTTCCCATGAGTCTTCTATAGACCTATAACTTCTCTAATTTAAAAAATAATAATAAATTTTTAAAAAATCCTTGCCGTTGCTTCCCATTCTACTCACAGCATAAGCCAGAGTCCTTTAAATGAACCACAAACACTTATGTGGTCTTTCCCCCACGTACACATTCTTTATCTCACTGACTTCATCTCCAACTATTCCCCTGCATGCATATCCTCTTTGCTCCAGCCACACTGATCTCATCATGAGAACCCCAAGCACCTTCCTGCCTCAGTTGTTTTTCACTTTCTCCTCCTTTATCTGAAAGGTTCATCCTCCAAATAGCCACACAACTCTCTCCCAGATTTCTTGCAGCTGTTTACTCAACTATTACCTTCTCCTTGGTGAGGGCTTCTGAGGGCGCCCCATCTAAAATTTTAATAGCCACCTCACCACTAAACCAGTTTCCTCTTTGGAATTTACTCTGTTTAACATACCATATATGTTCTTATTCATCCTTTTATTGTCTATCTCCTCACCGAATGTAAGTCAGAATGTAACAAAAATATAAGGACATAGATTTTTGCCTGATTTGTTCATTGCAATGTTTCTAGCACCTAAAACAGTATCCCATACAGCAGGGGTTCTTAACAAGCAGTCCATGAACTTGAATTGAAATTCAAAAAAACATTATTCTTGTGGGGACGTGTTGGTGTGATATATTTATTAAATAATACACAGCACAGTGTTGACTTAGTAAGGAGTCCGTGGTTTTCACCTGACTGGAAAAGGGGTCCATGGAACATAAAAGGTTAAGAACCCCTGTAATACATTGTGTATGCCAAATAAATATTTGTTGGATGAATGAATCTTCTGAGGTAGAGTTGTAGAAATCTCCTTTAACAGATATAGCTAATGTAAAAATTAGAGTAAAATGAGAACAGTTATGTATAAGGTATTTAGAGATGGGGCAAGGTAGACTAGCCTCTATAATAATGAGATGTTCTGGATGGCCAATTGTCAAAGAATGTAATAACTCTTCATTTTAGGAAGAAGACACTGATATTCAAAGCCAAGGTTTTGATGTATTACATTTTCTTTCTAGGATTCAGAGCAATGTAGCAGATTAGGTTCTAATAACAGAGCACTCTTCCTGCATTGTCAATAATAACTTGGGAACTTTATGTAATAAGTAATTTTTACACAACACCTGGTTCTCATACCATTTATTAGGAGATATTTAGTCAAAGAAAAGGAAATTTAGGTTACTAAGATTTAATTATTGATTTGAATGCACATAAATTTACATTAAATCTAAATAATCATGTATATACAGCAAAATTAATTTTGTGCCACAAGCTATTTGATTTCCAATATACTCTTATAATTTGTAAAATATGATCATTTGCATCAGGCTCTATTTCAGTGTTTTGAATGTAGGATTTTCATAAGGGTCAAAGTAAGTAAAAACAAAAGAAAACATTAGTAATTATTTTCATTTAATGGCTCTTAGAATAAATAAATGGAATTTATGAAAAGTTCAGTAATAGAACAAATTAATGTTTCAAAGTAACAAAGAAGGAATCTGCATGAAAGAATTATTGAGGTGAGTTTAACTTATCAAAATCAGTTGTCAAAACAAAGGTACTTCTGAATCATTTTAATCTCTTATTGTGGGGGAAATCCTTTAAGTCTATATGCAGTAAAACTATCAATCATGCATGAGTGTAGAATAAAAGCAATTTTAGACATTCAAGGCCTCAACGATTTATTCTGAAGATATACCCATTCTCAGGAACTACTAGATAATATGCCAAGAAAAAAGAAAGCATGAGATCTAAATACAAAGGATTCAACAGAAAAGAAAGGCAAATTCCAGAGAAATGATGAAGGAAGGTCCTAGAATGACAGCTTTGTCCCAGGCATAGAGAACAATCAGTTTATTTATTTATTTATTTATTTATTGGCTTTTATGAAGGATATTTATTTGAGGTAGAAGCTTACAGTTACTAGGCTATAAAGCATAAGTTACTTCCCTCACCAAAGTCTTTTGCCACCTGTTGGAGCAAGATGTCTGTCCATGTCTGCCAAGGTTCAGGCTTCCTGGGTTCCTCTCTTCCTGGGACTTATTTCTCTCCAGGCTCAGCTCCTCTATTTTATCCACAATGTCAGCTGTAGACTATGAGGCTCTCTAGGCTTTGCCTCTCTCCACAAGGCCAGCTGTAGACTATCAAGTGACAGGCTCTGTCTCTCTCCCTGGGGCTTGATTCTCTCCGGGCTCAGCTGCTCTGCTCCTCTGTGTGCTTACTTCCCAGACTCCAGCTCAAAACTCCAGCATCAAAACCAAGAACGATCAGTTTAAAGTAGAGCAGAAGAACAGTGAATACCAATAGAGATGTCAGATGTTCCCAAGAGGAAAAAAAAATAGAATTGAAGAAATAAGATTAAATATATTTGATCATACCCAGGGACATTTTATATAAAGTTTGGGGATGAATTAGCAATAGGTACAAGAAAACTAAACAAAGCAAGTTTTAAAAAACATGAAAGAAATTATTAACTTCAGGGGAAAAAAAAACAAAAATTGTATAACAAAAGGAATTGTAATCAAAATACACTCTTTGTCTCAGCAGTAAAGATTATAATGAAAATGATATGTATTAATGATAATCTAAACAATGGCTATTTTCCAAATTGATTAATAGGGAGAATGAATAGCAACAACGTAACTATGTAGGGTTATAAGGAATCTAAATCTGAAAGCTTTATAGTAGGAAGTCACTAAATAATGAGTAAAATTTAAAAATTCATGAAATTGCAGGATAAGCCCTCTGAGAGGTATGGGATAAGAAACTGCTGTTCCTGTGGTAAATATTGCAGTGCTATTGACTTTTTAACCATGCATACACATTGCTTAGGAAAAAAAAGTAAATTTAAAAATGTGTAAGTACTAATATGATTATCTTAAGTACAAAGGAAAAGTATCTGTAGATATGAGAGATTATTTAAACTACTCTTAAGTAGACAGAAGTCATATATTATTTTTCTCTATGTTAGGTTGAGTTTCCTGTGAGATAAAGAATTGTGTGGAGGAGACTTATTGGGGAATATTCATGAGGAAAGCTCTAACTAGGTAGAGAGGAGAGCAGGAATGAGAAAAAGGAGAAGTTAGACTGAGAAGCAGTGACAACAAAAACCTCACAGGACACTGTGGAGCTGGGCTAGCCCTAGAGTTGCCCCAAATCAAGCAATGGGGCCAGCTCTCTGACTCCACTGACAAGTCATTGAATGAAGACTGACCCTAGAGAAGAGAATTTGATATCATTGTTCAAATGCAGTCAGTAATGCCTTTACACAAGTTCAAGTAATAAGAAAATGCTCTTACCATGAAGTTACATGTGTCTCACACTTTGATATGACAAAATGTAAACAGTATGCTATTGCTTATATTTGTTTTATGTATCTGAGCATGTATTATATTCAAATGCTTCCACAAATACCATGCTCCAAAACATATCTTCTTCTTTAAAAATGCTAAAAATATACATGTGTAATTGTGTAGTATCATTTATAAAATCACGCTCGTGTCAAGAAGGGAAGTGTATACCCACGCTGGCACCAACTGAATGTTGTACTCTCGGTTACATCAAGAGGAGGTTTGTGTTTTTTTATCTAGTAAGAGGCAGGTGGTCTAGCAACCCTCTAACAAATGGCAGCTTAAATTACATTCTGCAGAGCAGCTGCCTAGGCCTATTTTAACTGGCATTGAATCACAATCTGAGTAAAATAGTAGTCACTTATGTAACTTGTAACACACTTAGTTGGGATCGGGCCTTATTCTCTCACTATTCTGTATGTTTAGGCAAGTTATCTATTTTGACCAATTTGAGTACCATTTGGAGATCCATCAGTTCAAATATTTATCTTTAATAATACCTAGCATTGTTAACAATTCCTTCACTTCTTTAAGTATTGTTTATATGACAATACTTTAAGTACTCTGGATATTGTTAATGATAACTTGGAACTCTCTAATTTGGAACTTTGGACTCTATAAAGACAGCCAAAAAGTTCACTGAGAATGAATCAATCAGGTACTACATATTAAGAACAGTTTATTGTTTAATTAAGGGGTAAATATAATACACTTAGCTTCAAAATCTAAGTATTGCTCTGGTATTAATGAATTCATCAACCCCCCTGATCAGGATGTGGTGAAACCTTCAACCATCTGGAAAATGCCTAGGGCTGTGATAGGCTCACACTGACATCTTCTCTCATTGTCTTCTGAACATCCTCTATGGAATCTCACTCCTGTCTGCTTCAGCATGATTTACTTTTTGTTATCAGAGCTACTGATAGAAGTCAAAGAAATTATCTAATTCTTTGCATCTGCTCCAAGTTCACTCTTTGAATACAGATTTCTTATCAAATATATTTCTAAGAAGGACAGAATTGTGGCATTGTCTCAAGTTGTTAAATAAGCAAGGTCTTGCCCTCCCAGAAAAAGTCCACTCCCTCATTTATTCCATTTTAAGCGTTCACCTACATGGATGATAATTCTCTGCAAAATGGCTACTGCAGTTGCCAACTTCCTGGAGATGGTCCCGCTAATGTTTACAATTTTATATTGTTTTTCTCTAAATTTTACTGTAGCAGCGAGAGGAGTTTTACATCTCCCTCTAGCTTTTGGTAAGATAAGAACAGAACAGCTTACAGGCTTGATACAGCATTTAAAAATGTCTCCCTTATTGTACATTAGCTTTTAACTTTGGGATCCTCCTTTTTAGATACTTGCACACTCCCCATCCACTGTCATCTCAGCTCAAGTGCCTGAGGCTTTACTGTTTAACTATTTGGTGGTCATTTTCCGGAAGTCTGCACATGCAGAAGCAGAACAGCTCTAAAATTACTTAGACCATGATGTCTGTCAAAGCTATTGATTTTCCTTGATCTTTTGAGAAATCATAGATACTATAGTCAGGGTGGCTACTACACATAAAGAACGATTAATCCATTGGACCAAAGTTTACTATTAGATCAAAACCTAGTTCAGTTACCAGTGTTTGTTTCTTAGCAGAAAGGTACAAAACTGTAATTTATCTCATTGTCTACTCTCTTCCCTTATGTAAAAACCAACTGGCTGTCAATCAAGTCAAAGCTTAAAAACTTTCTAAGGAAAAATAAGCATTTACAAACTGAAATGAAACACAAATCACTTCAATAGCTTAGATTTTTGCTTCCAAAACTGTCAAGCCAAACTAATCACAGTAGGAATTAATGGAGTATTAGCTTTGGATTTCAAGTTATTATAGCTTTTCAATATCTGTCTCATATTTGGGGCTGTCTGTCAGATATAATTACCTTGGAAATCCCGTCTTCAATGTGAGTTCTCCTTTTAGGGCCTCAGGGGAAGAACTACAAAAATGAATTTGTCCCTTGAAAACAGACTATTTATGGGTATTTTCAACATGGTATTTGGGTTATAGAATACACATTCTATAACATTGACTTGATAGGAGTACAAGGTGGTAGATACACACAAATGAAGAAGGCAATGAATTTAAACCCACAAAGATGATTCTGTATTGTTCCATCTGTCCCTACCCTGACTAAAACATCTAGAGGAAAAGATAGACACTATTCTCAAATTATGGGAAAAGTCATTTTACTGTCTTCTTCATTTGGAGAGCAGTAATCTTCATTTTTAGATAATTGCCTAAAAATTAAAATAGCAATTCTCTTTCTTAATTCATTAGTTTTGCTTTTGCATTGCACCTACTAAAATTTCTTACTTTCATAAGAAATGGTACCAGGAAGTGATCATTTGAATAGCCTTTGAAGGGGTAGGGCAAAGTGGTTAAGATCAGTGGTTCTTTCACAAGTCTGCTTCTTTCTAGTTGTGTTGACCTTAGATAAGTTGTTTAACCACTAAACCTCAGTACTCTCATCTGTAAAATGGAAAAAAAATGAAAGTATCTAATTCATAGAATTGTTTGAGTTTAAATGAGATAAAGTATATAGAGACATAGCACAGTTTATTAGCTTATACAAATACAAATTATGAAATGTGTACCTTCTAGTTGTGGGGTGGATTGTTTAATTTTTAAATATTTTATTAAATTTGTGTAACTTTCCAAGATTTATATGTGCTAGAAAGTTTTTGCATTGAATGTGTTCACATTTAATCACTTATCTATGTAAACTGCAGAATCTATTTTCTTTGTATGTGGCAAAATATTTAAACATCTATCCCATAGATATGTGATAATATCCCCCCATCAAATATCTGGCCATATTTTAAGATAAACAATGAATGTGATCATAAGCAAGCAGACTTGTGAATGCTGATAGCTAAGTGGTCCTGACTCTATCCTGGACTTCTATCAAGAAAGTATCTGTTAATAAGTTATTAAATAAAAGAATGCCTGGGGTATGTAGCACTACAGTCCTTAGGAAATAAAGTCCATATCTCAATAAGCAACAGTTTAGGTCAATTCATCCTATGTACTGAAAAGCTCTTATAAGCTGTCAACATGCCAGTATGCCCTCAAATCCATTTATTTGTTTAGGAAATATTTATTGTACAACTACTTTGGTACTCTGCTAGATACTGGTATATAAAACAGACATACTAGAGATTATATAGTCCAGTGGGAGAGTTGAATATATGTGTGTGTGTGTGTGTGTGTATGTATGTATGAATTGTAATATGCACAGTGAAGAAAATAACCAGGGCACAGTGTATTTGTATAAAGGATAATTATCCACCATAAATGGTCTAAGAAAGCTTTTCTGGAGAGTTAACATTTAAATTGAGATCTGAAAGCTGGAGTTCCCAGCCGTGTGACTAGTAGGGGAAGAGTGTTTTTTGCAAAATGGTCAGGGGTATTGGTCAGAAGTTAGATAGGAAATGGGTAAGCAGTAGTGCTCTTGAGTTACTGCTTACACAAAGGAGATGTCTAACAGTGTTTCACAGGCAATATCAGAGCATTGTACACTAGGAAATGACTTTCATTGCAGTTTCTAGTCAGAAAATGACTGTCAGCAAATGGTACAAGTATAAGGCTTAACCTTCCCCATTCTTGCATACAGCGTGAGAACACAGACAAGGAGAGAAGTTGGTTCAGTTAGAAGGAGTTGCAGGGTAAGCAGAGGTGGCAGCATGCATTTTGCAGAGTATTTCAAAGGCAAGCAAAGCCTCAGGTTCAATCAGTTAAGGCTGTACTTTATTGAAGTTTATATATCTTGAGAATTGGCCTGTAACAACAAAACATCAATATCAGGGCAGGTGTAAGAGTAAAATTAATATGTAGTACACAGAAGAAAAGCTGCAGAACTTGGACTGTTGGGATGAAAAGAAAATCCAACCTAACCAGAGCAAAGAATAAACTCTTCTCTACAATAATTACCACCAGCTTGTGAAAAGGAATGAAAAATTAGTGTCATGAATTCAATAAATATTTATTATGCAAATACTAGGAGGAAGATACCTTTCTAGATGCTTGCATTACATTAGTGAATGAAGGAAGCAAGGAGACAAAGATACCTGCCATCAAGGAACTTAGCACTGGGGGTTGGAGAGAATAAGAGGGAAAAAGAGCTGCAGTAGGCATTTGATGTAATAAGCAAATGATATAGTATGTTAGAAAGTGCTGAGTGCTATGGAAAAAAGAAAGAGTCAAGTAGGGAAAGGGAAAATGGGCCTAAGGAAGGGGAGAAGGGGCAGTTTACAATATTACATAGGTTGTTCAAGAAAGGCCTCATTAAAAAAGGTGAAATTTGAACAAAAACTCGAAGCAGATGAGGGAATTAGCAGATATCTGGAGAAAGAATATTCTAGGTACAGAGTACAGCCCATACATTGTTATAAACACTTACATTTAAGTTATTGAGTGGTAAAATGGATATTTCCTCTGTGCATATGGTAATTATACATATAGTAAAATATATATTGAGGAGTTATCATTTTCAGCGAAATCCTTTTTTTTTTTTTTTTTGCCTTCTTAAAACATCAAATTAAAGAACTGAGTGAAAGAGCTTCAAGGTGTCATTAGAGATGTATTCCATGGCTTCTTGGATTTTACCTAGCAATAGAAATCAAGATACTGGGTCTCAGAGTAGGTGAAACAAAGGAAGCAGTACCTATTTCAAAATGCTGCTTTGTAAAGGACTATTTCTGTCCCAGTGTGCTTCACATTATACTAGGTAATAGAGAGGAAATAAATATGGCATGGGCTGTCCTTGAGGAGTAATTTAAAAATTATAAAGCTTAATATTCAACTTTCACTTTTGGTTATGTAGTCAGAGGTAAACTTTGCCTCTCCTCAGTTCTAAGGTAAGTGTTAAAAGCTTGAAAGAGGTTTGGAGAAGCCAATTCTTTCTACCATCCTAGTCAGGAGGGTTGTCCTAGGAGAAGTTAGGGATGATTTTGTACTGAAAATGATATTATCCTATGGTATGAGTTCTGTTTATTTTGTTCTACATCAAACTAATTCAATAAACACTGACGTATATAAAAAG
>PVKH010040359.1:0-11074 GCA_004027955.1 Chaetophractus vellerosus | reverse complement strand
TGCCCTGCCCACGGCGGCTCCGGCCCGCCCATGGCGGCTTGCCATTCTCAAGGCGGTCTGCCCGCTAGGAGAGGTCCCCGGGAATCGAACCCAGGGCCTCCCATGTGGTATGCCGGCGCCCTATCCACTGGGCTATCGAGCCGGCCCCCTTCATTTCTATTTATAGTCCACAGATTAAAGAACAGCTAAATAATTTCTTCCTGACACCTATAAAATAATTTAAGCCATTTATTTATTGCTTTCTATAAGTGTAAATAAAAATTAGATGAACTAATTCTATTAAAGGTGGTCCACTGACCACATTCATTAAGTCCTGCTCCCTCCATGAAACTCCACTAAAATGACAATTAAGAAATTTAAAAACAGCATAAAAACACACATCAAGCCAAATGGGAGAGGAAACAACAGCAACAAAACCTTAGAAACTGAAAACTAAATAGACAAGTAGTAACTGACTTAGCAAACCTGAGAAAGCTCAATTCTAACCCAGGAATGAAAGAAATAGATAAATCCTCTAATTTAACATCACAGAACCCTCCAAAGTTCATGAATTAGAGGCACGTGGAAAAGAGAGTGAAAAGCCAAAACAAGGAGAATGTGATTATAAAGAAATCTACTAAAAAATGAATTAGATGCTCAAATTACTTCTCCCACTTTGGGCAACATGGAGATGGCCCCTCTATCTCCTAAGAAGTCCAAAGGTTTAATTTCTCTGCAGAGGGTAAAACAGTTTCTGAATCTTGGAACACTAAGCAGAGTTAAGACAAGAGAGACTATACTAAAAACAAATGGATTAAATGAAAGCTTATATTATAAATATTGAGAATCCTGGCCTTTTCTACTAATCTCCCAGGATACTTTCAATCAAATTTAAACCTTTCTGAAAGAAGTCTGGAAGAATTTGTTAGGGAGATTCCATTCAACCCAAGAGATAAGTCCCTCAGTAAAATAGCACTCAAATCTCTTCATAGTGAAATATATACATGTCATGACCCTCTTACAGGTGAGAGATTTTCTAAATGCTTTTTAAATTCTTATTATGACTAGATACCCAAGGCTTACTGAATGTTTGAGGAAAGCATCTAATCTTCAAAACAATGACTAAAATAAACCAAAATGAAAAAGCAATTTGGAGGAAACAGACCAAGTAGGGAGAAGGAAACAAATTATCTTATATATATATATCATAGTCTCAGAAAGATGATATAAATCAATGAAACAAGAACTGAATGTCATAAAAAAGAACATAGAATAAAAAAGATCTCTTGGAAACGAAAAATAAAATAGCAGAAAGGAAAGGTTCTATAGAATAGTTGGAAGATAAATTTGAGGAAATCTTACAGGGAGTAGACCCAAAACACCAGAGAAAGAAAATAGGAGAATTTCTTTTTTTTAAATTCAGGGACCAATTGATGAGTAGTTGCAAAAAGTAACTCTTGGAAGAAAATGGAGGGGAGGAAACCATCAAAAAACAACAACAACAACAAAGAAACAAAAAACAAACAAAAAACAAAACAAAACAAAACAACCAAAAACACTCCAATAAAACTTACAGAAATGAAGGCTATAAGCTTCCAGACTGAACAGACTCCAACGAGAACCTAGAATACTGGATGAAATTAGTTCTACACTTAGGCATATCACTATAAGTTGTCAAAAAACTAGAGACAAAGACAAACTTTTAGAGAGATAAAAGCTGTTCCTATATAAAAGTTAGGAATAAGAATGGCTTTGGATTTCTTAACCAATCGCACTGAGGGAAAATGGTCTCCAACAGAGAATTCTAAATCTAATCAAACGCATCTCAAGTGAGAGGAAGAGTGGATACATTTTTTGTTTGGTTTTGTTTTCTGGATACATTTTAAGATATGAAAATTCTCAAAAAAAATTACCTCCCATGTACCCTAGAAGTTACTAAAGGCTATGGCCTATCAAATGAGGGAATATATCATGAAAGAGGAAGATAAGTGATCTAGTAGGGAGAGGTGAAGACAATTTCAACGATACTGGTAAAAGAAGATACTAGGATGACAGCTGTGCACCAAGCCTAGAAAGTAATCAGTCCAGGGCGGTGCAGGTCAGGAGACTCCAGAAGAGATTTCTTCAGGACGAAATTGATAGAATATCTACTGCATTTAAAAGTATTAGGAAGAAATTTACAGTTATAACTGAGGAATGGCTGGTGTTGAATTAGTGAATTCATTTAACTATATAGAAAAATAAGCAATTTTTAAAAGAGAAGATAGTTATTAAGAACACATTAAGAAAAAGTGCCAGACAGAAAAAATATGCTACATGGCACAGGTGTGAATAGTATTCATGTAGTCCTAACAATGTAAGTTTTTATCGAATGAAAATTATGTTATAGGGCCAGCTCAATAGCCCAGTGGATAGGGCCCCGGCATACCACATGGAAGGCCCTGGGTTCGGTTCCCGGGGACCTCTCCTAGCGGGCAGACCGCCTTGAGAATGGCAAGCCGCCGTGGGCGGGCCAGAGCCGCCGTGGGCAGGGCAAAAAGCTGTCATGGACAGGGCAAAAGCCACCACAGGCAGGGCAGGTCGCCCGCGAATGGAGTGCAGCCAGCCACCCGCGAACTGAAAGCCGGCCGTGAATGAAAGCAGAAGCCGCCCACAAGCGGGGAAAGCCGCACCTGCACAGTGACCACTCTCGGCGTGTCGCCGCAGCGGGGGGGGGGCAGATATGTAATAAAATAAATAAATCTTTAAAAAAAAAAAAAAGAAAATTACGTTATAACTAGAGTAGGAGGATGGGGAATGGGAAGTTATATACCTGTATGGGCATGGAGGAAAGAGAGCTAGAGAGCTAAACCCTAATGTTCCAAATGGGAAATTAATAGATAATGCTTTTTAAAAAGAAGTATCATCTATATGGACATAAGTACCCAAAGTATTTGCTATACTTATTGAAAGTGGTTGCCTTTGGTAAATGGGAAATAGAATGAGGCATGAGGACCAAGGATTGTGCATTTATTAATAATCCTTACAGAACTATTTAACACTTTAAATTATGTACATGCATAATGCTAAGAGAAAAAAAATAAAAATAAAATAAAAAATAAAAAGTCAGTTCAAGCCTTATTTCCTAAAATAAAACCAAACAATGTTCTCATATACTTGCATTTGTGCAATTGGATTTTTCAAAAGGGTAGGAATGTTGCCACAATTATCATAGGATTATTTTCTCAGTGTTAAAAAAACAAAACTAACTAACTTAAATTTCTCAGTATATATAGAAAAATTCTAAAAAGTAACTTTGAAGTCCAATAAAATGTCATTATATAAAAAGCTTGCTCTTACTTGGATAGTCAGGCTATGAAAGAAATCATAACTGTTCTGTTCATAGGGATTTCTCATACAGTAGGTGTAAGACACAACTATAATCTTTGAAACCTTGATAGTTTTTTTTATATATATATACATCCCCCCCTTTCTGCTTGTTCTTGCTGTGTTCATTTTTTTTTTTTTTTTGCGTTCTTTTGTGTCTGCTTGTCTCCCCTCATTGTGGCGACCCGCCGAGGCAGTTCACCGCGCGGCGGCCTTGCCCGCTCGCGGGCGGCTTGCCCTACCCGTGGCAGCTTTTCCTTGCCCATGGCGGCTTGCCTTCTCAAGGTGGTCTGCCTGCTCGAAGAGGCCCCGGGAACCGAACCCGGGGCCTCCTATGTGGTAAACCAGCGCCCTACCAACTGGGCTACAGTCGGCCCCCTTTGATAGTTTTTTTTTTTCCTGACTAAATTGTTCAAATCACCACCAATTCTTATCATGGTTTTGCTAAACAGAAAAAGTTAAGTTGAAAAGTTATATTTTAGCAATTTCCCCCTTAATATAATATTCATATTCTCAAGATTGGCTGTTTAAAGCTAGAAGGTCCAAATGGGGGTTATTTCAAGGTGGTTTAATTTAACTGTGGTTATCTGTATAGTTAGTGAGGCATTTACTTACAGAAAAAAAGATCAAACTGCTAGCAACTGACTCCACAATGACTATCTATTGGTTACATTAAAATAATTTTTCTGGGGGCCGGCTGTAGCCCAGTGAATAGGGCACCGGTTCACCACATGGGAGGCTCCGGGTTCGGTTCCCGGGGACCTCTCCAAGCGGGCAGACCGCCTTGAGAAGGCAAGCCTCTGTGGGTGGGGCAGAGCCACTGTGGGCAGGGCAAAAAGCCGCCACGCGCAGAGCAAAAAGCCACCACGGGCAGGGCAAAGCCACCACGGGCAGGGCAAGCCGCCCACGAACGGAACAGAGCCGCCCGCGAAAGGGGCAAGCCGCCTGCGCGGTGAGCTGAGTCGGTGCGTCGCCACAACAGGAGGAGACAAAGCAGACACAGAAGAACGCAAAAAGATGAACACAACAAGAGCAAGCAGAAGGGGGGGAGGGATATGTAACAACAAAAAAAATAATAATGATTTTTCTTACCATTCTGGATGAGTTGAACATGGCCTCCCAATAGCCAGAAGAGAGAGTCAGCCACAATTTGGAAAAAATGTAGTAATTCATCTTTTTCTTCACCCTTAACACAAAAGACAAATCCAATTTGCTCTTTTATAATTTGCTTTATTAAAAAATGACATCTGGGAGCCGACGTGGCTCAGTGGTTGAGCGCCAGCTTCCCTCTTACAAAATCCCGGGTTCAATCCCTGGCTGGTACCTCAAAAAAATTTTAAAAATTAAAAAAAAAAAAACACCTCTGGGGAATCAAAGAGGACCTGGTTTCTGGATCTAGCTTAGTTATTTATGAGGTAGATTTCTTAATTTGTAAAACCTTGTGGTTTCAGGCTAATAATACCTATTCTACTTGCTAGAAATGGTTATTGTCTAGATCAAAAATGAGACAATATAAGTAGTATAAGAACTACAAGTTGACATGCTCGGCTTTCTCAACATTGGCTATGCATCAGAATCACCTGATTCTAAAGAAGCTTTTTTAACACATCCATGCATAGGCTTTATTTCAAACATACTGAATTTGAATCTCCAAGGTTGAAGTCTGTACATTTGTTTTTTTTCAGAGCTAAGTGGGTGATTTGGTTGTGCAGCCAGGGTTGAAAATCACTGCAATAGGCACATGTAAGATGTCAGCAAGAAAGGCATTATTAATAGTGTCTTCCAGTTTCAGCTTCTACTCTGTGACTCTCTCTATTCCATGAGGGCAGAGATCATATCCATTTAGTTCACCACTCTATATACTGTGCCTAGAACAGTTATGACACACAGTAAATATTCAAACAATATTTATTCAATAAATAAATGAATTTTTTCTATTTCTTCTTTTCTGGAAAGTAGGGTAACAAATTATTCTAGATTAGAGCATCACAATGGGAAATTAGAAACAAATATTCCATTCACAATTCTGTCATTTACTGGCTGTCTAACTTTAGTGGAAAGTTGTCCTTAATATAATGGTGACAACAGCAAAAATATTATGATTGTCATGATTAGTCTTCATAATAATTTTCCTCCTCCTATTCCAGCACAGAGTTAGAAAGATGCATAATAAATAGACATGTGCTGACTTAAATCTAGCAACAACAAAACAAACAAGAAAGTCACATTAGCTTAACAATCCCTTTAGTTCAGTAAACTCCCTTTGCCAGTTTCACCAAAAGTCACAGCACAAAGAGAAGCCCTATTTTAATTCTGACCTGTGGTCAAGTAGCTCCACTTTTTCTCTAGCTGGTTTATTCCCTCTGATGTACTTACTAAAGAACCTTTTATCTAGATACAAGTGCAATAATAAAGAACAAAAGTATAAGGAAAATTATTAAAGCACTATATAAATGAAAAGACTGTAATTATTATTGCTCTAAAGGGGGAATATTAAATAAAAGTGCTTTATAGGAAAGATAAAGCCTACATAGGGGCCTGAGCTGTTCATGAGATAGAAATAATTTTACAAATGAGGAAACTGAAGTACAGTGAAATTAAGTGATTTGACTAAGAGCTAGTTTGTGGCATAGCCAGGAAAAGAAATCAAACCCAACACAACTTTCGATAGACCATGCTGCTTCAATTGACCTGAATTAAATTAAACCTAACAAATATGCAAATATTTATTTAGTGCTAGTTCTCTTAAAATGCCAGTGGAGATGCCAGAAGTAGAATTTGTAAACTATTACCTCAAAAGCATATGCTTGGGGCTGGCTGTATAGCCCAGTGGATAGGGCGCCGGTACACCACATGGAAGTCTCCGGGTTCAGTTCCCAGGGACCTCTCCGAGCGGGCAGACTGCCTGAGAAGGCAAAGGCCACCATGGGCAGGACAGAGCCGCCGTGGGCAGGGCAAAAAAAGCTGCCACGGGCAGGGCAAAGCCGCCACGGGCAGGGCGAGCCGCCTGCAAACGGAGCAAAGCCACCTGCGAACGGAGCAAAAAGCCACCCGGGAACAGAAGCAGACCTGCCCACAAGCAGGGCAGAGCCACCTGCGCAGTGACCTGGCTCGGTGCGTCGCCGCAGCGGGGGGAGACAGAGCAGACACAGAGGAGGGCACAGAAATGAACATAGCAAGAGCAAGCAGAAAGGGGGGGATATGTAACAAAAAAACAAACAAACAAAAAAAAGCATATGCTCTACCACTTGAGTTAAATTCATATTTCTTATACTCACCTCAATCGTGTTGTCCATATTGTTCCACCTCTGGTTCAATTCATGCTTATGTGTTTTTTTTTAATTGTTTTTGTGAATTAAAAATACATCTGTTTTAGTTTTCCTGTAACAGATATCTAAGGATCTTATTTACTTTATTAGCCTGGGAGTTCTGCGTTTATTTTGTATATACTCCAAGCATCTTAAGTGGAACTTAATATCCCATAGTGACTGTATTATCTCTTCATAAATCACAAAAGTTAAGAGTCTGCTCAATCTCTGGTTTTACAGTAGGACCAAGTGTATAAATAGCCAAGGACTCTTCCAAGGTAAAGGGATTTCAACCTTGTAGAATTATCACTCTCTATAAATTCTTAGATAAGCCTTTGTTGTTTTTCTTAATGCTTAAAACACTTTCTAGCACTTAAAGGGCAAAAATACCTTGCAAATTATTACAACATATTGATTACTCCCAAGTACACCTCTCTGCAGTACTTAGTTTTGGTTTCCCACATGGGGTGCTTAATGAGGAAACATCATAGAAAAACAGCTGACAGAGAAGTGAGAGCAAATAGTTCTGCTAGATTTACCAAGTGAAATTGAGAAACTGTAACTGAACTAGAAAACCAGGACAAGAGAGAATTATGAGGTTAAATCGGACTCTGGGCTGGGCCTGGAAGCTAGAAGTCAAGGTAGAACTAAAGACGTGAGCTTGCAGCTAAACAACTTGAAGGTAGAATGCAAAGGAGATAGTAAACAGCTTCTAAGGAAGAAAAAAAAAAAAAAAGAAAGAAAGCAAGAGATTGATTGATGATTGGTATGTACTACAAAGAAAAGTTGAGCAGAATTTTAAAAAGAGATGACAAGATCTATCCACCAAATATCTGCTGGTAGGTCAAAAGACATGAGTAAGATTCAAGAAGGCACAGACAATCAATATGTAAATGGGAACAAGGGTCAAGTTAAATCCAGTCAGAATCTTCAGACAATACTTAAGAGGACCCAAATCTGAGACTGAGTAGGTAATTAAATTGGAAACTACTGAATGAGATAGTTATGCAAGAAGGGTCTTACAATTAGTAAAATCTATTCAAAATTAGAGAATTGCATATAAAAGTAGTTATTAATAATTCTGCTATTGTTTTATTAGACTTTTTAAAGAGCAAAAGCATAGCTGAAGGGAATATCATGCTAAAGTCTCAATTATTACTTACTTATGAGTAACCAAGCTATACAGCTCATCTCAGTGCTGTCCCAACAAAAATATAATGCAGCCACAAAGATAATTTTAAATTTCTTAGTAGCAACATTAAAAAAGTAAAAAGAAACCGGTGAAACTAATTTTAATATATTTTATTTAGCCCATTTTGTCCAAATATTATCATTTTAACATGGAATCAATATAAAAAAAATTAGTATCAAGTCTTTGAAATCTACTGGGCATTTTACAAATACAGGAAACCCCAATTTAGATGCCAAATTTTCACTGGAAATTACTTGATCTGCATTTTGACTGAATACATTTATCATTTAAAAAAAAAAAGGAGATTCACATACTCAAATTGTTCCAAACATTCTTAAAAGTTTCCCCAAAATTGAATTGAATCTTAACTTTTAAATTTAAACCAATTAAAATTAAATAAAAATTTAAAACTTAGTTCTTCAGTTACAAAAGCCACATTTCAAGTACTCGATTGTTATATGGGACTAGTGACTACCATATTCCACTGTGCAACAGACCATAAGGCCATAAACTAGACACAGCCACTTTAATTAAATTGCAGGCAGAACACCTAGCAAATTTAGCTAAATGACAAACGTTACACATAAAAATAAAAGTTGTACTTAACTTCTGATCCTACATTTTCTCCATTCATCTAGCATGCTGAGCCACAGTTCCTCAATTTGCCCATATAATTCTCATCCATTTCAGACTGCCCAAAGGCTCTGGATTTAGTCTTTAGATATTATTTCTCTATACTGCATCCTTCAGAAAGCTCATTCTCCATCACTCTCCTCAAGGGTTTAACTAGTTGTCATACAAGAGGCTTTCCAGTCTTTAGCCACAGTCTTGACCTTGCAATCAAATTCAATCCCATATTTCTAACTTGGACATTTCTACTTAGCAATTTAACTAACTTCAAATGGATCTCATCATTTCCCCCATTCAGTTTCTACCGTTGGCAAACCTCACCCTTTCTTTGGGGAGAGATACCTCTATTGTTTCCATAGCGTTTTCTAATCACTCTTGTTCACAAAGGTTGCTCCCTCTTCCTATAAAACTTACTTGTCCATTAGTTATATAATGCCTTTGATTGTTATTTAATTTTTAGGTCTATAACTTACATCATCTCAATAAGAACTTAAGCATCTGAAATAAGTTATTGAGATGATGTAAGTAAAAGCCAACAGATTTCTGGTATTTTGCATCAGCACCCCTTAGGCTGACTAATACACCAAGTGAAAGTAATAGCTGGAAAACTGAGAGGTGAACAGTGATTTTATCATCTTCCCAGGTCTGTGCATGCATAATTTAGAGTTCAAATCCCTCCAAATTAGGACTGGGTTAACACCTTAGACTTTCCACTAAAACCATAGAAGGGACCACACCTTAGGAGTAAGGACTATGAACCAGTACTAAGTGCAATGCTCTAACATTGACAGCAAAACTGAAGAAAATCTGCCCTAAGAGGCCTAAAGCCAAGTCTCCACAGGTCTAATTGATCTGGTAGTATTTACTCTCAACAGTGTTCAAAGGATGAAAAGTATTTCTATAATGTATCATCACTGTTCAGAATTAAGTAAAAAATTGAATTGAATAGAAATGACCTCTATGTTTGCGTTGAAATGTTTTGACTAGGGAGGATATGAAAGATCAAAGGGAGTGTTCACCTTCATCCTTCTTCACCATGGGGCAATAATGTGAAAAATCCTGGACCTAGAGAATAGTATTTTCTTTACTGTTAAGTAGAAACTGTGGTTTAGGAAGATGTTATGAAAATAAGTGTCGGGGCCGGCTCAATAGCCCAGTGGATAGGGTGCCGGCATACCACATGGGAGGCCCCGGGTTCAATTCCCGGGGACCTCTCCTAGCGGGCAGACTACCTTGAGAATGGCAAGCCGCCATGGGCGGGCCGGAGCCGCCGTGGGCAGGGCAAGAAGCTGCCACGGACATGGCAAGAGCCACCACGGGCAGGGCAGGTCGCCCGCAGATGGAGTGCAGCCAGCCACCCGCGAACTGAAAGCCAGCCGTGAACGGATGCAGAGACCGCCCACAAGCGGGGAAAGCCGCGCCTGCGCAGTGACCACTCTCGGCACATCGCCGCAGCGGGGGGAAGGGGAGATATGTAATAAAATAAATAAATCTTTAAAAAAAAAATAATAAGAAAATAAGTGTCTCTGAGTGCTGCCCAAATTTGAGTAGTATGGCAGAGCCTTCAAAAAGTCATTTAAAATTTTTGAAAATACACTTTAAAATTTTTGAAAATATAGATGATTATCATTTTTTTGTTCTAACTTAAAATGTTTAAAGTCACTACTCTAATTGTACATTCAGCCAAAGAGTATACATTTAAAAAAAATAAGTGGAATGTTTTCTAAAGAATTAAACTATTTTGGCTATAAAACACCAACTAAACATATATACCTTAGCTGCATTGATGAAACATGTTTGTAAATGCCTCCCCAAAACCAGAAAATTTTCTGCAGCTGATGGAAGTAATTCATTGTAAAATTCCTCTGCATCTTCTCCTGGTTCCAAGCCCACACAGCAATGGCTGAAACAAAAGCATAGGTCTGTGACTTAGTTTGTGTTAATTATAAATTTCAGTGGAATCCTAAAATTTCTGCAGTCACTGTATCTTAATGAAAACTTTTAGTATTCTTCTTTTGTTGCCAAGCCAATGGAGAACCTTGGAAAATCAGTCTAACAATTTTCTAGAAAAGTAAACAGTGGTGTGGACCTTACCTATACTTAGATCTAAGACTCATATGTCCTATAAACCTACATGTCAATACCTCAGGAAAGAAAAGACACATGGCTCACAATAAAGACACAAGGCAGGTTTTCAGTGAATGAGCTATAGTACTCTAAAAATGAAAGAATACCTTGACAGGCTAATTCATGGGTAGCATTTGTGTTAAGTGATGAATATTGGGCATTTCAGAGTTGAAAAATACCCATGGTAGTATTAATAAGGCATAGATTCGGAAGTCAACTACTCTAATTTTATACCAATTTCTACTTTCCTATAGATTGAATTTCTTAAGATTTGCCTGTATATTCTTTATGTCAAAGGGAAAATAACAAAAACCTAACTCTAGTAGAAATATTAGATATACACGAAAAGAAAGTTACTTAGGAACTGGGTCCTCTTGAATTGCACATAAAATATAGGTTATGACTGCTTTTTGTTGTCAAAGGCACTCCCTGGACATGATCAGAAGTATCAATAATAAAAAGTATTTGTGTA
>PVKH010040358.1:0-11089 GCA_004027955.1 Chaetophractus vellerosus | reverse complement strand
ACAGACATAAAGAGCTTCTCACCCTCTTGCTGGTATTTCCTCCTTGAAAGCCACCAGGAGCTTACTGGGAAGACCGGAGGGTACTCTGAGAAAGCTTCCCTGGTTGCTGTGTGGGTGGGGGTGGGGGTGAGGGGTGAAAAGCAGCCCCTGCTGAGACTCTGCCCAGACCCAGGTCTTCTGCCCCCCTGAGGAAGAAAAGACACACTATAGCAACAAAATCTGTCGCCTCAGTCACAGATGGAAACCCAGTGGGGCAAACACAAAAAAACTCCATTTGGAGGAGGGCAGGGATAAATTCTAGGCCTAGCACTGAAGCTGAAGAAGGAGCAGGGGCATTTGGGAACACCACAGACCTGAGACCCAGTATACAGTGTCTGTCTGAGACCGAGGCTTAAAATCAGAAGATGCTCTCCCTCCCCAGTCCACACCACCGTGCTAACAAGAGTCATGGAAGACTGACAGTGGGTGCTGTGGGCAGAGCTCCAAGGGATGAGTTCTCTCTGGGGAGCAGTGCAGGGCTTGGTCAGGGATGGGGGAAGTGGAGAGCAGACATTGAGGGAAACTCTGGAAAATACAAGGGTTCACTAGAAGCACTTGACATTTGACTCCCGTGGTGGACTGAGAATAACCATGGAAGCAACAAACTTCATTTCCAGCCCCACTTCTGACTACATTAACAGGAAGTGAAGCCAAATAAAAACTGTGCTCATATCCAATCAGAAAATATAGTAACCTCAGTAGCTGTTATCTGTACAACATGTCTGGCTTTCATCAAAAAATAATGAGGAAAAAAAAGGGGAGCGAATGTAGCTCAGTGATTGAACACCTCCTTTCCATGTGCGGGGTCCTGAGTTAAATCCCCAGTACCTCCAAAATAAAAAATAAAAATAAAAAAGTAATGAGGCATACCAAAAGGCGAGAAATAACACAATGCAAAGGGACAAAGCAATCATTTGAATCATATTCAGTCAGGACATCAATGTTAGAACTGTCATATAGGAAATTTAAAATTACTATCATTAATATGATTAAGACCTGAATGGAAAACTTAGACACCAAGAACAATCAGGTAGGTTATTTCAAGGGAGAGTCAGAAACTTTAAAAATCAAATGGAAATGTTAGAAATCAAAAGCAGAGAAGGAGAGATGAAGAATGCCTCTGATAGGCCCATCAATAGATTTGACACAGCTGAGGATAGAATCAGTGAACTTGAAAGCACATGGTAGAAATCACCCGAACTGAAATGCAATGTTAAAAATAAGTGTATGTTTCAGGGAGAGCAGAACATTTTCAGAGATGTGGGGCAATAGTAAGCTGTCTCACACACACAGAATTGGAATTTCAGAAGAAAGAGAGAGAGAATGAGGCAGAAAAAATATTTGAAGGAAATTAGTTTGAGAGTTTTCCATAATTAATAATACACATCAAACTACAGGTCAAAGAATCTTAGATAACAGCAAGCAGGGTAAATATTTTAAAAACCATGCATATACACACTAACACACACAGGCATATACTATTCAAACTTCTGAAAAATAGTAATATTCAAAGTGAATATTGCCAAGATTAAGTCATGATGATAACATGCCCCTGCTATGATGTGAAAAGAAGGGCACTCCACCTCTCTAGTAATCACTACTAAAGCCCGTAACCCCAGCCTAATCATGAGACTACATCAGACAGATCCATACTGACTCACATTCTAAAAAATCACTGAGCAGTATTCTTCAAGTGTCAAGATCAGGAGACCCAAGAAAGACTGTCATAAACCAGTGGAGACTAAGGAAACATGACAGCTAAAAGCAATGTGGAATTGAAGATTGGATCCTGGAACAAAAAAGGGACATGAGTGGAAAAACTGATAAAATCTGGATAAAGTCTACTTTAGTTAGTAGTGCTGTGTTCATGTTAATTAGTTTTGTACATGCACCATGGTTATTTAAGAGCTTATCCTTAGGGAAAGCTCAGTGAAAGGTCTAAGGGGCCTCTCTATTCTATCTTTGCAACTATTCTATAAATCTACAATTTTTCTAAACAAAATATTAATTTTTTTCTAAGTCCAAACAAGCAAACAAACAAAAAAGTCAGCCATGCTTTTCAAAAGAGAATGTATTTAATCTGCATTATAAAGTTTTTATTGACAAAATTAAAGTCAATCATTCTGGATGAAGAGGAAAACCACAGAGTTTATTGGGGAACAGCAAATGGATGAGTTTTGCTGGTATATAAGAGAATGTTTAAGGAATGTAATATTGATTTGATATATATTTTGGAAACAGAACATGGAGAATTTTGAAAAATATAAGATAAAATGTAATTTAGCAGGAAGTAGGAGGCACAGAATGTATAAACCAGAAGAAGCAAAATTAAACTGGTGATTGAGGATGAGAAGAAAATTGAATAAATACAAATTTACAGACCTACTAGTTGATATTAAGACCAAAGTTGAGAATTTTTATATAAACACACACACACACACACACACACACACACACACACACACATGTATATATCTTAAGATCAGAAAGGTCAGTCCCCAAAACTATTCTGCATAGATTTTTCTAAGCAATAGGAAAAGAAAATGTTTTGAATCTAATGTTAAACCAGAGAAAGCATAAAGGTTTTTTTCTGTTAAAACAACCAACCCCTACACCCTTTGCACTGCTGTTTGTTCTTCGATCTAATGTGTAATTTAGAGAGCACAGAGACAAAAATGGCACTTGTGTCTTCAAGTTATCTCCTATCTTCATAGAAGAAAAGACCCTGAGGCCTTTTTTCTCAGATAAAGGGAGTAAACTTTTCTCTCAAATTTAATATAGACGTTTTTTCCACATTATACTATCACTAGAAATCTAATCCTGATTGAACCGTAAGCCAGATGGCAAAATAAAGAGTTGAGATGGTTATCGAGAGGTTCAAACAGGGAAGCCTCCGCTGCATCAGAGTTCCCCGGGAACTTCCGTCATCGTTCAGTAGGCTTTTGCTTAGTGGTAAGTTAGCTAGCTCTTCTGCAGCCAGCGTGTCTGCTGTCTGAGCCACCACAGCTGTGCAAGGCCTCCCTCTCCCCAGCATGTGGCCTGGGCACAGCAAATCAAACAAGTGCTTACGTTAAATATATCAAGTATGAAGCAAATAGGGGAAAGAAGGTCATCATCTCAATTAAAGCATTCATCACAGTGTCCTAGAACATCTGAGTCCAAAGGGAATGAAAATGTTTCTTTACAGTTCCAACTTTGAATAAGAAAATTCATGATATTAAAATGCAGGGAATCCTTCATAAACCTGCCTACACAGGACTTAAATTGAGAAATGCAGCCTTTTTGAAGGACTTATCAATCATCAAGATAACTTTCTGAGAACTCAAAAGGGAGACAAAAAGATGGAATGCAGTGAACCCCAAATTAAACCAAATTTTCCCCTAAAGTGAGAGACTGAGAGATTATTTGTGTGGCTCAGTTTCATAGATTCCACTTTTGAGGTAGCCTTGTTTCTGTTGACCCAGCCAATGGACATCTGGTTTGGACAGATTTTAGGAAAGTGGAGAGCAGCTCTCGAGATCACCAAGGCAATCAAGAAGCACTACTATGTGTCTTTACTCTGTCTCAGATTTGCCAAGTGCTGCTGAATATGAGGGCAGAGTCCAAACCCTCATTGGATTTACGTAAATTAGTTTTATTGACCTCTATTTAGGAAACACGAAAATAAAATATTTCACAAGTGAGTAAAGTGTGCAGGGTGCTATGAGAAACTGTAATAGTAGAATCTATGTAATGGGACTGGCCAAGCACAGTGATATTTTTCAGGGTAACATATTTTGTTCATCCAACTTAATAAAATGATTTTAATTGCATGTGTGTATATTTACATGTGCACATATTCAATATCTATTACCTATCAGCTACTTTTCTATCTACTATAATTATAACCCCATAAAATAGCCCATATTGATATGTACTTGCATATGTTTTTAAAACATATTCCTTTTGACATGGATGGTGTTGATAAAATATCATACAAAAGAAATGTAGGATCATTCAAGGACTGAATTACTTTAAATAAGACAATGTTTACATCCAACTTCAATAATTTTTATTATGTATATACAATATAAAATAGCATGCATATAATTTTGTATTTCCTGATTTTCTTACTGCTAAACTATTGTTTTTTTCCTTCCTTTATTTTTATGTACAAATTACACTAAATAAAATTTAATCACTTTCACAATTTTATGTCCTTATGGCAGTTATCTCTCTCAGCTAGATTATTATCGTTGTTTTAATTATTGTTAGCATAGTTTACTCTCTTATTCCCAATTTTTAGCCCAATTTTCCCACCATAGTCATCAGCTCAGCAGTACTTAATATAAGCCTTTACAGCTGTTTCTAGTCATAATGGTTTATTCCAAGTTATAGTATGACTATCAGTACACCAGGTATTAATTGTTTACTAAAGGAGAACCTTTCTTCAGAAATGAATGGCACCCTTCATCAAAATTGAAAACTGATGAGTTTCAAAAGACACCATTAAGAAACTGGAAATACAGTCCAGAGAATGGGAGAAAATACTTGCCATTCATATATCTGATGAGAAACTTGTCTCTAGAATATAAAATGAACACTTACAATTCAACAATAAAAGCACAAATAATCCAATTAAAACTAGAGCAAAGAACTGAAATACACATTTCTCCATAGAAGATATACTAACAGCCAATAATCACATGGAAAGATCCTGAATATCATTAGTCATTAGGGAAATGTAAATCAAAACTATAATTAAGATAAGACTTCACCTCCACTAGGATAGCTATAATCAAACAGACCATCAATAACAAATGTTGGCAAGGATATGGAGTAATTGGAACCATCATATGCTGCTGTTGGAAATGTAAAATGGTACATCTGCTTTGGAAAACATTTTGGCAGTCCGTCAGGAAGTTAAACATAGGGTTACCATATGACTCAACAATTCTACTAGATATATACCCAAGATAAATGAAAACATATGCTCACGCAAAAGCTCGTACACAAATGTTTACAGCAACATTATTCACAATAGCCCAAGGGTGGAAACAACCCAAATGTCCATAAATTGATGAATAAACAAAATGTCTGTATAATGGAATATTATTTAGTAATAAAAAGGAATGAAGTACTAATACATGGATGAACTATGAACAAAAACGTTATGATAAGTGAAATAACAGACACAAAATTCACATATTGTATTATTCTGTTTCTATGAAATGTCCAGAATAGGCAAATTCATTTGGACAGAAAGTAGATTAAGTTTGCCAGGAGCTAGGGGAAGGAAATTGGGAGTAACTGTGAATGGGTATGGGGTCCCTTTTAGGGGAATGAAAATGTTCTGGAATTAGTGATAATAGTTGGACAACTTTGTGAATATACTAAACCATGGAATAGTATTCTTAAAATGGTAATTTTTATGATGTATGAATTTTATCTCTCAAAAGCTGTTATTAAGAAAGTGGATGACTCATTCAAGTAAATGCAAGTCCACCTTATTTTTCAGCCTATTATCTAAAAATGTAAATAACTGTGAGCTCCCTATAAATATCTGGGCAACTCATTCCATATATATTTTACTACTCTTTTAAATTATATCACATGAAACTCACTGATGGTTTCTTTTCTGTATTTTCTTCAGCATACCCAGTAAAATTTAAAGCTATTTGAGGACTGGCTTAGTTTTCCAGGCTGCTATGAAAAATACAGTACAATGGACTGGTTTAAACAAACAGAATTGAATGGCTCATAGTTTTGAGGTTAGAAAAGTTCCAAAATTAAGGTTTCATTCTCCCCAAAGACTGTTGCCTTCTGGTGTTGGCTGCCTTGAGGTTCCTTGAATGCTTTTACACCCTCAGGAATGCAGATTAAGACTCAACCGTATCTAAATTGGGGTGCGTAATTGTAATTAATTCTACCACGAGGACCAAACCCTGAACTTGTTTCTTTTTAAAATAAGTAGATGTAAAATAACAAAAGCTTATTTTAATAATAATATGCCACATGTTTTTTTCCAGTAGAAACCTTTAAATACTAGTCCCTCCAGGAATCATATGTAGAACAAAGAGTTCATTCTACGAAACAATAAGAATATTGTTTATCTGTCATACACCGAATGAAAATGCAAGTAGATGATATAGCAGGGGATTATGCCAAGTGTCAGAATATTATATTCCATAATAAATATTTTAAAACTGTTATTCTAGTTTTAAATGACTGGAAGTCACAAAAGTCAATTATGGGAAGTTGGAAGGCAATAAAATATTTGTCAAAATGCATTCATATTTGTCAAGTGTTACTGTCTATATAGAATATTTTAAACAATAATAATTATATTTCATTTTACAGAATTTAGATATATCAAGTATTATTTCTAAAACAATTTTATTAATTTTCTCTAGAACTTTATTAAATAGACTTTACTGATATATTTTTCACCTTGTACAGATTCTTTCCAAAATTAAATAAAATATGATCAATTATGATACCTGCCAGGGAAATAACTTTCTTCTACTTAAGTTGCTGTTCTCTATTTTCCTTAGGGTTTCCTTAGGCCTTCTCTTAATTGGGCACTGTAAAGATGCTGAATTTGCAGCACTCAAAAAATAAAGTGGACTTTGAGCAAGGAGCTGAAATACCCTGGAATCCCTGAGTATGAAATCTCTCTTGACAATTCCTGATCAATGCCCTTCAGCTTTCGGACCATTCGGTAAAAACTGCACTCTGGATAAAGACGGCTTAATGGCATAGCTTGAAGTTACAGGTAATTCTGGAACAAGATTGTCAGATTAGGAGAACACACACAAAACTTCAGGTGTTGGCTCACCTGCCTCAAACTCTCAATGCCCCGACCCCCAGTCCCCACCCCACACACCAAAGATGCAACAACTTCATTTTCTCCTTATTATTCTAACTATTTAAATTACCTTCTAACGATTCCAGAGGTCTCGACAGTAAATCTGATGCAGTCAGGAAAACCATAGAGATATGAAATATCCTCACATTTCCTTTCAATACTTTTTCCAACAATTTATTGACTCTTCTGCTCACTCTTAGCCACCTGGCTGCTTTATCCACCCATTTTCTCCTGCTGTCGATCAAAGGGAAAAGAGAGTCAAAGAAAGGAGAAATACAAATAAAAATGTTTGACTCAAGGCAAGAAAAAAAAAATAAGACACCACTGTGAAAAACCGGGTAAATAAACATTTCACATGAGTGAAGAGAAAAAAGTGGCAGAGGTATTTCCCATAAACATAGTGAATGCAAGACAGTTTCTCTGCATTTCAGAAGTGCTCTTAGAAGCTCTGAAATTAATTTTTCATCCTGCAAGTAAGGCATAGCAGGTCACTGAAAGCAAGTTTCTCTATGTTCCGTTCGTTTTGATTGTCATGTGTGTGTTTTTTTTAAGCAATTGAGCACTAACAAATTCATAGATAATTTTCTGCGAATTATTTTTATTGAAATTGTAGTTTGCATCTTTCAAATCTTACAGTTGGGTTTAGTCATGCTTTTAAGGCTACAAAAAAAAAAAACACAACAAAACAAAAAGACCTGGATGGATTATCTTCAGCAATGAAGAATTATTGCAAGGATATGTAGGAACCTGGGAGAGCACAAGAAAATGCCTTATCAGTAGTACCCTGAGATTCCATTTCTTCCCACATTGAAATGTGCAGCAGGTTTAAAACAGAAGTTGGCCCATTGTGCTCAGCCCAACTGCCCTTTTCTCACAAAATGCTTATATTTCCCTAAGTGAAAATCTGAAACCCTTTGCTTGAAATCACTTAGAAAGCAGTACCACTCTTGAGAGGCAGTGCAGAAATTGAAAGGTAAGAGCAAAAATTTGGAGTGAGTTAGAGCTCTGCATATGCTATGATACTTGCGGTTGTATAAAAGGCAGTGTAAGTTAGGCAACTCTTGGGCTAGGACCTACTGAAATAAGCTTTACTGAAAATGCGCCCCCCCCAATTTACCCCCGAGTCAGATTCAGAAGCTTCAAACAGGAAACGGACCAAGTTATCTAAGGTTAGGGTGGATTCAGGCAGAATCGCAGCCATCTTTGGGGATTTTCTCCCTTAGATGCTTCAAGATGAAGCAAGAACACAGATCTCCAATCCATACAGCTTTAGGCTGTCAACGGTGCCAATTAGTGTTAATCCTTCCATAAGTTGTTTAGGCTCATGGAAACTATGGCTCCCAGTTTTAGCACCTGCTATTCTGCATATTTCTCTAGCCATCACCAGACTGGAAATCAAAGTGGAGAGAAACCCTGTCCTTCAGCCCTGACGATGCAGGTGTCCAGAGGTAACAGGGAGGAAGATAAAATGAGACAAACTCCCTTCCCCCAGGCAAAATATGAAATTTGAAGGGGCATGTTGATTTATCTGACTCCAGAAGGCATTGCTCAACACAAACTCACACGCAGAAACACCCGTGCACTGATGCCCACAAGTGGAGAGTTCAAACGTGTGGTGTTGGGGTGTGCCAGAATCAGATTTTGCAGTTGTATGCTGTGAGATCTGGTGTTTTGTGACCCATAGGAGTTACGGTCAACACTGTACAGCTTGGTGGCAGTGCCCTACCTAGACCCCTGTGCTTATTTCTTTGCATTAGGATAATTAACTTTTCCAAGTTACTGCCAGTGGTTTTGGTTTGGGGCTTTACTTTAAGTAGCTCGAGCTCCCTAAGACCCCCCACCTCTCCTCTGCTCAGCGCTCAGCTCTAATAGCCCCTGCCAAAGACTCACTGGGGAGAGGGTCACATGACCTGGTGCGCTATGACTGTTGAAAGCCTTTTTTACTGAGTCACTGTGGATAGACAAATGTGGACAGACCACAAATTATTTCCCCTTATTTCGTGGGGGAGGGGCTTGGGGGCAGGGAACCATACCAAAGCTTTTCTCAATTAACTCCGTGATGAAATGTTCAGTCAGTTGCTTTACATTACAAACAAGTAGTTGTCAGTGGTTCACTCTACTGTTTATTGATTATGATTTTATTTCCAACCACTGCCTGAAGAAAATTTGACAAAAATAACCTAGCAAGAATGGTTTCTCTTATTGATTTTTAAATGCCCTTTGATTTTGGACAGATGCTGACTGTGGGTCCGGTCAGGTGAATAGTACACAGATTCTCAGCTAATGATGCTCCTGGACCTTTAGATTTCACAACCTTCAAAGAATCAGTGAAAGCAGATCTGCTCTCCTGCCTACCCAGATAAAGATTTCACCAGGTAAAATACGATTATATTTTAAAACATCTCATATCCTGCTTTAAATGTATATATTAAAGATTTAAAGACACTTTGAGTTGCATACAATCCCTTCAGCAAAAGATAAAAGAAAGATAAATATCCTCCTTCAAACTAACGCCATCAATGTATTAATATAAAGCCAGAATTGCAGTAAGATGCCATTTTCAGTATTTACAGCCTTGAAAAAATGCTAAAGATAAAACCATCAGACATGACATATGTATTTCAGAATCCAATGGGCCATTCAGGATTAATTCCACCCAGTTGGTGCCATTACTTAGCAAAGACTTTTTACTGCTACCTCCCTTGGCAGACATGCCAGAAACGGCGTTGTCCCAGGCCGGGCAGCGCGGGAGCCGGCTAAGCGCGGCGCATTGCTAGCACCTGCTGTGGCGCCGTTTCCACACCTGTGTCCTCCCGCCAGGGTCTCAGGCACCTGCCTGTGCAGGACCTGACGCAGCTCAGAGCGCTCCTCAGCAGACCCCTGTCCGTGCAGCCACCAGTGTGTCAGGACAGGCAGTCTTTGCATTTGGAGAGAACAGTCCTACCTCTCAAAATACTCTGTTGGCCTTACCACCTGCTTATTTTATTTTCCAAAGCACAGAACGTCTGCCCTTAACTAGCAAGATAGAATATCAGATAACCATGCTCTTATCAGAGACACTTTCAATTTTTCAATCTATAGATTTCGAGTCTACCAAATTACCTTTGAGAAAATTGATGTAGTAAGGATATCTTGGCACATTAAATTCTCTTAGTCTCGAGTGTGAGGATTGTTTCTCTGGACACAGTTCCTCATAGAATCACCTTCACTGAGCTGTGAATAATTCTATATCTTTGTATTTCTAACAAAAGAAATTTCTATATAAATTTATATTTTTATCAAATTATTAAGACCGACAATTATATTGCCATTATTTCCTCTACAATGCTTAATATATGAAATTTCTTTTAGAATTTAAATTTTTTCTCCTTTGAGGAAGTGGCATATTTAACTCTTACAATAAATTGAAACAAAAACAAAAAATAATTTAATGTACTAATCTATACTTTCCCTTAACCATTGATTTTAAGAAGTTCTCAGTCAATATTTGAATCCTTATATTAGTATCCTTATTTTTTAATTTAAAAATTCAAAACCTATAAAAAGATATCATCCCAAATACGATTTTAAAAAGTCAGGGTATAAATGAATTTTATAAAATTTAAATCAATCTCTGTCACTCACACTATATGTGTGAACGTGTGTGTGTCTGTCTGTTTCACATGCAGAACATACTTTTCCCCCTCCAAAGCTATTAAAGCTAAATTGATTCAGATAAGAGTCACAGGAGGGGCCGGCTCGATAGCCCAGTGGATAGGGCGCCGGCATACCACATGGGAGGCCCTGGGTTCGATTCCCGGGGACCTCTCCTAGCGGGCAGACCGCCTTGAGAATGGCAAGCCGCCATGGGCAGGCCGGAGCTGCCGTGGGCAGGGCAAGAAGCTGCCACGGACAGGGCAAGAGCCGCCACGGGCAGGGCAGGTCGCCCACGGATGGAGCGCAGCCAGCCACCCGCGAACTGAAAGCCGGCCGTGAACGGACGCAGAGACCGCCCACAAGCGGGGAAAGCCGCGCCTGCGCAGTGACCAGTCTCGGCGCATTGCCGCAGCGGGGGAAAGGGGAGATATGTAATAAAATAAATAAATCTTTAAAAAAAAAAAAAGAGTCACAGGAAAAGTTTCAGTAGACTCCACCAAGTGTGAATCCTTACAATTTGGGTGAATTCGTCATAAGTTTGTTTTTTGACGCTTTCCACAAATATCG
>PVKH010040357.1:0-11072 GCA_004027955.1 Chaetophractus vellerosus | reverse complement strand
AAAATAAACAGAGAAAAAAGGAGAGAGAGAAATACAAACAAGAAAAATTGGAGACCAAATAAAATCAGTGGAATGAAAGAGCAAAAATGGAAAACAAAAGATATAAGATCAAGGGGTGAAAAGGAATTGTGTAGGTAGAATATATCAGCAACCACAGGGAAAAAAGGGAAAAAAAGAGAAATAAAGGCAAGGAATACAAAATGATCAAGAAACAAGACAGCAGCAACCCATTTTTTTAAAAAAAGAAGACAGAAGAAAAAATAAAATAAATACGGAAAAACAGCCTTCTTTCTTAGACACCTAAGGATCTTCTCAGGCTGCTGGTGTTCCTCAGTCACTCATGCTGCACTTTGGACTCTGTAGGTTTTGAACTGGGTTTTAGTGAGTCAAGTAAGGGAAATAAAAGAAAATAAACCTCTTTTTAAAAAGTAAGATATCTAAGAATAGCTAATATAAAGAAAATGTCTATATGTCCTCTGTCATATAGCTTCAGCTGGATGCCTGATAATGTGGTGAATCACTTTTTAAGGAAGAGCCTGAAATCAAACCCGGGACTTCATATATGCTAGGCAAGAATGCTTCCACTGAGTTATTCTTCCTCCTTTAATTAATTAGCTTTTCAGAAGTCTATCTGCCCCTTTTCCCTCAGGCAGGTTAGATCCCCTGCAGTCAGCCAGAGTGGTGCTGATTGCTGCCTGTCTCTGCCTCCACACTGATGTAATTCCTTTCTTTATCTAAGTGGCTGTTGAATTGGGGTCCCTTCTGATATTTAAGGAGGGCTTAGCTGGCTAAACTCACCACAAAGATATCACTCTCCACCCTCCCAGACCACTTTTCCTCACAGGGAATCTGCCATCAAACTCCTGATTGTAGCAGGGGTCTAGGGTCTCCACCTAGTGTGTCCACCCTGAGGGCTGGGTATGTGTGCCACTTCCAGCCACTGAGATAAGCAACCTACAATTATTCTTGGCTTCCCTTTCTGTCCAGTAACCTCCTAGATGACTCAGAGCACCTTTCCGTGGAGGTAGATGTCTGCTCTACTCTCAGTTAGATACAATTCACCGGAAGTTTTACTCTTGCTTAATACCTCAGGAGTGGCTAAGGGGAGCCCTTCCCAGAAGCCAAGAGATTTAATAACTCACAATTACTTGTTTTGGCTTCTTCATGTCTCTGACCCTCACTCTTCTGGGAATTGGTAAATTTGCTGTGTCCCAAAGCAGGTCCTCACAGCAGCCTCTGGTTTTTTCTTTGTTCTAACCCACTGGCCAGGTCCCCACAATCCTCCTGGATTACTTTTATATCTTTTTCTTGTCTAGGTGCTTGAGCAAGCACTTCTAACACAATGTTAAGTAAGAGCAGTGAAAGTGGGCTTCCTTGTCTTGTTCCAGATCTTAGAGGGAAAGATTTTAGGACTTCACCATTGAATATGATGTTAGCTGTGGGTTTTCATATATACCCATTATCATGTTGAGGACATTTACTTGTATTCCTATGTGTTGAAATGCTTCTATCAGGAAAGGGTGCTGTATTTTGTTGAATACTTTTTCTACATCTATAGAGATGATCATGTGTATTTTTCTTTTGATCTGTTAATGTGGTGTGTTATATTGGTTGATTTTCCATATTGAACCATCCTTGCACAACAAGAATGAAACCCACTTGGTCATGATGTATAATTCATTTGATGTTTTGTTGAATATGAATAACAAGTATTTGTTTAGGGTTTTAGCATCTAGGTTCATTAGAGAGATTGGTGTATAGTTTTCCATTTTTGTGGTGTTTTTGTCCAGTTTTGCTATTAGGGTGATTTTGGCATCACAGAATGAGTGCCATTTCAAAATGAAGACTTTCAGTGCTTCATGTGACACTTTTTGGAGGTCTGTTAATGCTTTTAGCAAAGTAGAAAAATCAGTATGTTTTTTCATTCTATGTACTAAAGTTCTTAAAAACAGGGACTCTATAGTCAGGTGTTTAGGTTTGAATCCTTGTAACACTTTTAAGAACTATGTGGACTTGAGCATACTCCTTAGAGTTTATATGCCTCTGTTTCTTCAAATGTGATTAGAGGTAATAATAGAACAACCTCTTAGAGTTGTTATGAGGATTAATGACTTAGTATATGCAATACATTTATATAATGTCAAGTATATACAAAACTGCACATAAGTGCTATTTATTGCTACTATTATTCATAACATAATTCACCATTTTCAAAAAATATATTCTGAATAAACTATGTGTTCCAGGTAATTTTCTATGTCCTAGAGATAACAATTGTGTGAACAAACAGATGCAATTTTTTGTTTATGAAAATTATAGGTCAACACAGTCATAGAGCTAGATATTAATCAAATATTCACAACAACAATATTAAATGATGACTTTAATATGAGAAACAAAAGTGAGGTTCCATAGTACAAAGGAAATCAAGAAATACATGGTTGAGATATGAACACTGAAAAGTTATTAACTTGAGAATTAAATATACTATAGCTCTATATTGACCTTTAAGAGAGAAAATTATGGTAAAACAGTAGTTCTCACCATTTGAATTCTATGTTTTTTTAAAAAGTGGGTGGGGTAGTGGAATTATATGCATTTTAACTTGACATCTATTTTCATATTATATTTTGAATGTATTTTAAGTCAGATGTTTTTAAGCATATGTGAGTATATCCTTGCTCCCACTGCTCAACTTTTCCTTTCCCACAGAAAGATTATTTTGGTTGTTGGATTGCCAAATCATATGGTAATTCTGTGGTAAACCTTCTGAGGAAAATACAATCTATTTTCCACAGCAGCTACATGAGCATCATTTTATATTTGCACCAACAATGAAAAGTGTTCTCATTTCTTCATATCATCTCTGTTTTTCATAGTAGGCATTCCAGTGTGTATGCAAAGGTATCTCATATTTTTTCAGTGTAAATCAATGTTACAACTTAACTCTTTAATAAAAGATAATAACTACAATAATAATGGTTCTTCAGTGGTCTGTGGCTACACTCCCCCCTTAGTTTTGTTCATTCCTTAACCTTGAGGGACTTGGGATTATGTCCACTCTGACTTCTTCAGGCAGAGAACTGATGCAGATAGAGATAAGTAATCTGAAATCTTGTTCTTCTGTTATTTTACTAGTGTTCAATAAAATAATCACATAAAAGCTTGCACATTATATACCCATTCCACATTATTAAGCTATAATATGTTTTTCTAATCAAACTGTACATGGAATCCTCATTAAATAAAATAAGTACAGCAAAGGATTTAACTCAAATCTCCATACACACACTGTCAGACCACTTGTTACACTCTCATTCAGAATAATGAACCAATTCATTAAACCCACCAGGCACATAAACAGAGCACAAGTTTCCAATGAAATAAGATAGGAAAAAAAGAATTTATCTGCCAGCTGTGATCACCTACTGGTCAAAGTAAACTGAATGTTATATTACATCCTCTGCAAATCCAAGTTGTGCATATGTGGGTGTCCAGGGAGTTCTATGGCATCTTCTGAATAAACAACAATTACAATCTGTGGTTGTAATTAGGGGAATAATAGAGGCTAGGCACAGTTATGAAAAATGAACCCTGGGCATACCTATGAAAGTTAGGAAGCACTGAAACAGCAACCACAGGTACTCCTAATTTTGTAGCTGTGGCAGAAGCTGTAGCTATGACTCAAGTTCATAATTTAGAGTACCTTAGACAAAAAAAATTGAAAGCATGTAAATTTTGTATTGCACACACATAGCATCCCAGCAATATATGAGATTAAGAATATGCAACACTTTCTCAAATTCAAAAGTATAGTATGTGCAATTTTGCAAATTTAAACTCAAACCTAAGTGATGGAAAGCCCATGCCATTTTTACCAATGATTCATTGAGTAAATCGTCCAGTTTTGAAAGACTGTGATTTTAAACTTCAATATTTTATGTGCATCCAAATATAGGCATACCTCAATAACATCCTAGGTTCATTTCTAGACCATTGCAATAAAGCAAATATTTCAGTAACTCTGATCAAAAGAATTTTTTTTGGTTTCCCAGTGCATATTAGTGTTATGCTTACACTATACTGTAGTTTATTAAGTGTGCAAAGCATTATGTCTAAAATAAAACAATGTGCATTCCTAAATTAATATGTGACACAGTGACATGAAATGATCACATGCTGTTGGGAAAATGGTGTCAATAGACTCACTTAATGCAGGATTCCACAAATCTTTAACATGTAAAACCACAGCATCTGTGAAGTACAGAAAAGTGAAACAAAAAATTAGTTATGCCTATACTCTATGGGTGTAAATACTTTTTTACTTCATCAACAATATAGAAGAATATAGCAACTGCCATGTATTCATACTATTTAAATAAAAAAATATTAAGAAGTTGTAAAATGGGGATTTTCTTTTCTCTGAATGTCTATATAATTTTGGCCTAAACAACATATCTCTCTCTCTGGATTTCAGATTCCCTAGTCCAGATGCTTACTCTGCCATAAGACTCTGAACAAAGTAGTTTATATCATGACAATGAGCTTCTTATTATAAGAGTAACATTACTACACCACAAAAGAATTCCTCTTCTAACTACTCTTCTACATTACCCTATGCTATCCCATTTTCACCAGCTCTTTTCTCTCCCAACTCTTCTCTTTTTCCATCCTTCATGTTCTTTCTACCTCTCCACCAAAACTGTAAAACTTTATTTATAAATAAAGTTATTTTATACTAGTATACTATTACACTGTGTAGCTGAGGTACACAGTTTCCTTATAGAAACTATGACCCAGTTGTCACCTTCTATTCCAAGCTGTTGCCACAGATATGTTTTGTCTCTTTACTGCTTATCAAAGCAATTTAACAAGGAATAATGACTGAGTATGGGTAGCTTTGTTGACAGAGAAGCTGTGATAATAAACTCTACTTCATTTCACAAAATGAAAGTGAGTTTGAGTTAGCACAAATATAAGTATCAATTAACCTACTTGGTCAGAAAAAATTCTAAAGACAAAAACAGTTTGAGACAAAACACAAAGAAAAAGTTTCTAATAATTTAAGAAAAAAATATGTTGCAATATATAGTTCAACAATCTAATAGAATACATTACTGAATGTTAATGGTTATTAATGATTACTAAATCACAAAAACATATTGACTTAGACATGGACTCATGAAATTACACCATTTTATTTAGAAACTTTTATGAAATACATTTTAGAAACATTCATATTCAGATGTGTATGCTTAAACTATTGTTTCTTGATAACCAAATAATCAATATGGATGCAAACATTTCATCATTTACAAAGGTATCTTCTCTTTCCCTGTAACTACTTTTACATTCCTTGCATCCACCTTCATGGTTTTTTTCAGAATTTCATCAATATTTTATTGTTCATCAATTGGAAAATACAAATTCTAAACCAGAAAGCCATTGTAGAAAGCCACTTAGGACAAACCTAAAGTGATGGAAATTAGTTTGATGCTGGGATGTGGTAACACAGGAGTTAGGCTAGATCTCAGTCACTTTGCCATACCTGACACCAAGGAAAGATGAGAAATAATCTAGCCATCTGTCCAGGAAACAAAGACAAAGGTTTGGTAATCAGCCAGCCTGCGTCTTATAGAGTTTGTGTCGATTTCTTTTTTTTTTACTTCAATAACTACTATATCAGCATTTCCCTCAATTGTCCTTCTTATCACTAATAAAATACTAAAATATTAAAAATATAAGAAAATTGCATATTAATCTCTGTTACAATATCAGAAATTCTTTGTTGACATGGATTTGCTTAATTGCATTTCAAAGTGGGATGTTAAAAAAGTAACATATTAATGATATATCAATTGATTTATTCAGATATATATAATATATCAAATTGAGATATTAAAAATTAATAAATAAATGCAAATCAAATAATTTTGTTCTATCAAATTAAATCTTACTGAAATATTATATTAGTAGCACAGATTCAAAAGTAAGATGAGGAAAGTCTGAAATCATTGTACTTTAATGATGAAATGTATATTGATAAAAGAAACCTGGAAAGTATACAGTAGAAATTAAATTTGATTATTTGTCCTGAATCAGGGATCCACTCCTGGATATATTTCATAGTGATATTCAATCATTGATCACCAGAGGGACACAAACTGTTGTGTGTGGTGATATATGGAGAACTCAACAGTTAAGAACTAACTAAATGTTTCTTACTAAGGAAAAATTTAAATTATGTAAATAGGAGTACTTACAGATTATAGCAATTTAATAATTTTCCTGTAATATTAGTGTAGAAGAGAAGGCAGCAGAGAATTGATGTATATGTAAAAAAATTTATGGATCTCAAAAACCTAGTTAAATGATAACATTAGATAGCAAAGTGAGATAAGTAACAACATATGCATGCTCATTAAAACATACATTTTATTTGCTTCATAAAAAATGTATGCCTTTTAAAAGGATACATAGCATCGTTCATAGAAAAGGTGGCCTAAACATGAAGTATTAAAGTGGAATGAGAATCAAGGACTGATGATAATTATGGGATAAGGAATTAAGTTAGGATGAATTCAGCTCAGTTGTGAGATTAAAAGAAAGAAATAAAATAAGAGTAACACATTCATAATTTTTATTCTTTCTGAATCTTTTAAAAACACTCTAAGGAATGTTATAGAAATTCTGCATCATCTTCAGTCATAAAACATGGAGGGATCCACAGTGGAAAATGCTGAGAAGTGAAATAATTGTTGGGATATTAAAGTATATAACAAATAATATATGTAAGTCAAGATATTTTAGAAGGGGTAGTACAAAAATAACACAGGAAAAAAGAAAAATATATAAGTAAAAGAATGCTTCTCAATAGGGAAATCAAAAGTGCCCTGGATAATTAACATAGACCTAGTGGAATCCTTTCCTGGTCTCAGATGATTTGGGAATAATAATAAATTGCATTCAAGCTGCCAAGGTAGTGTCTCATAGGTGAGAGATGCATAAATTCTTCTGATTTCATTGAAGTTAGGAACTACATTTGAGAATAATAACATATTCCTCATTTGAAGAGAGAGGAGAGCCCCATTATCCATGATTATCAAATTCACTCTAGTAACAAGTCTTGACTCATGGTTTCAATTTAAATTATGTTAATGACAATAATATCAATGCCAGACTCAGCATATTATACCATACATATTAATATTTTAATTTCAAAACAATGGTTTCTAGAGTAACTTGGTATTTTTAGGAATATTTCTGTGCTCTTTAAGGAAAGCAAGGAATCTGTTTCTATTTGTTATGATACTTATATTGATACAGGAAAATTAAACACTGAAAATTCTGAAGGGGAAAGGAGGAAGCATTGTTTGAATCTTTTATCTAGAATGTGGTCTTAGGGAGGATGGTGACAGTCAGGTCAGGTTTCCTGATGCTAAGGAAGGGTTTATGTTTCAAATATAAATAGTTTTCAATAATAGAATCCCATTTTTCAGTAATCTGTTATTAGCATTATTATTGTCTCCTATTAATTTCATCTACAAATTTCATTTGTGCCATGGATATCTGTGCTCTCATAATTCCACTACCGTACAAAAGATCATATATGTTACAGCATAAATTCCCTCTTGAGCAGATTCTTTAACAAGGACTTGTGTATATGGTGTTAAGTGGTAGGTAATTCCAGGAAGCATAAATGAGGAAATAGGGAAGGTGACAGGGAAGGGAGAAAGGAAAAAAAGCTAACTATGTGTGCAATAGAAAACAAGTTGCTGCTGTAAGTAAGTAAGGCTCAATATCTTGAAATACTTTGATGTGTCCTGCAAAAATATCCTTGGAATTCTCCCAAGGAAAGTCAGTAAAGCTGCAGCTAGATACAACTGCAGGCCACATTAGAAGTGGCATAATGTGATAGGGAGTGGGGAGACCCAATAATACTGTAATGGTTATAATTGTAATAGTAAATTGATTGCAAGTATAGATAAAATATCAAACATTTAGTTTTAAGCTAATATATTCATCAGAGTGTAGAAATAGAATGCCTAAAAAACAAGTAGTTTTGTATTAAATTTGCATATGTTTCCATATGGATAGTGAGGTTCAAGAATCGGAAGTGCCCTGAATATATTTCTGATGCAGGATAAAATGAGCTCAATATCAGCAAAATTAAAGCATCAGGGAAGGTCAGTCCTTAGATAAATTCTGTCAAGTGTGTGCATACTAATTTTCATTATTGGTGATCTTGCCAAGCCTTAAACTTTCCATAGGTCTGGGACTGGGTCTCCCCTTTACTCTCTCATAATGTACCTAAAAGCATTAAGGGAAGCATTCATCCTGATCAGTAATCCATGTTAGAAATTTCACATATCACAAATAAAGAAGGGAAACTATGTTTGGCATAATGGGATAAAATTACAGTGAAGAATCACTTATAAGAAAGAAAATCTTCAAAGATCACCACAAGTTGCATAATGGTGATTTGATATTCATCCACAAATTTTATACCATACAGTGATGTCTATACTGTAAGCTTAGTGTTTCCTTATTGAGGTAAAGGACAGTATTTTACCCAATAAGGAGTGTTACATTTATAAGAGTTCTTGGCAGTTTTAGCTATGTTGGATGAGAGCAATATGGGTGTTTTTCCATTCTGGTATATAATTTTAATATAATTAGTGTTTAATAGTTTGACAGTTTATGTAATTATGAATTCCAAAAATATAAATTGAATTATGCTTGTAGACTGATCTCCTAATCTGGGCATGATTGAGGCTTTAACTGCCTCTACCATTGGATGTTGAGCCCCACCCCTCGGTGGGTGTGATCTCAAGTATAAAAGGCTAGACAAAAGGCAGCAGATGGGAGAAGCATATTTGAGAAGCAGTTCTGATGTTGGAGTGAGCCATTCACCCGATAGTCTACAGCTGGCCTGATAGTCTACAGCTGGCCTTGTGGAGAGACACAAAGCATAGAGAGCCTCATGGTCTACATCTGAACTTGTGGAGGAAGCAGAAGCTAAGCCCAGAGAGAAATGAAGCCCTGGCAGGAGAGGAACCCAAAGGCCTGAGCCCTTGCAGACATCAGCAGCTGTCTTGCTCCAACACATGGACTTTGGTGAGGGAAGAACTTTATGCTTTGTGGCCTGGTAACTGTAAGCTACTACCCCAAATAAATACCCTTTATAAAGACTGAACAATTTTTGGTATATTTCAAAAGGCACCCCTGTGGCTAACTAATACAAGTGTACATATCTCTGGTGATACAAACTCAACCAAAGACTCACAGTCCTGATGTATTTTTAGAGTCATTCCAGATTCTTCCTTGCTTTCTAACTTTCTCCCTCTTTTTCCCCTACTCTTTCATTTAAATGGAAACAGGGTGATCTTAATCTGACCAATTTATCAATCTCAGTTAGGGTTATTTGCAATATGAAATATTTAGAATAGGAAAATTCATAGAAATGATTAGAAATTACCTTTTAAAGTTGTTATTAATGATATATTGATATTGTTCAGGATTTAAAAATTTATATATATGAAATGGTAGGCCATAATATTGCTTATACCTTCGTAATAAATGTGGTTATGCTGACCTCCTACATTGAGTTGTAGAGTGGTCCTCATATAATTCAGAAGAGTTTGCACAAAATATGGTTGAGCTATTCTTTGAATGTTTGGAAGCATTAGCTTTTGAAACAAAGGGAGAAGAATTGGGAAATTAATGATAGCAAAAATATAAGTCTGACTAAAATTTTTAGTTCAGCATGTTTGATGTATACTTCATAGAAGAGGAAATAAAGATAATAGTATAGCATTCAAATTTTAGCTAGACCCCTGCTTTAGAGGTTCATTTCACTTTATTTTTATTTTTATTTATTTTATTTATTTTTTTACATTTTGGAACATACATTTCTTTTTTTAAGATACATAGATTACATAAATGTTACACAAAAATTATAGGGGTACCTATATGCCCCACCTCCCACACCTCCCACAACCTCCCACATAAACATTCTTCACTTGTGTGGCACATAACCTGCAACAGATATACACATTTTGGGGCTTTGCCACTAAACATGGACCATAGTTCATATTGTAGACCACACTCTCTCCCACACAGTTCTGCATGTTATATGATAATATAAAATGGCCTATATCCGTCATTGCAATGTCACTCAGATAATTCACAAGTCCCAAGAAACCACTGTATTACAATTGCTTTTCCCTCTCCCTAACCCCAAAGCATCCAGTGGCCACTGTCTCCACATTAATGTAGGAATTTCTTCCATTGTGTGAATCACAATAAGTCTATAACAGAATACCAGTAAGTCCACTCTAGTCCACAGCCCTTCCCCCAATCCTGAGGAGTCTGAGATGGTGATGTGCACTCCATCTCCAAGTGAGAGGGGGCTTATATTCCAGGGATTAGATGGCTGGAATTACCCTGCCTGCAGCTGCAGACCCTCTCCATTCCATGAGATAGCCATTGTCCATCATCATCTCCTCACTAGGTGACCTGGGTGAGTTCATTAGTTATAGAGTAGGAGTTGCAACTCCACCAAGCTTCTGGACCCAGCTGGCAAATGGACAGCATAAGACCCTGCTCTTTTGAAGTACACCTAAAACCCCAACACCACATAAAAGTTTGAATAGAAGAGACAGATGGAACATGTAAAGGGAAGACATATTTGTGTCAGACTCTGTCACTCTCAGGAGCAAGGATTCCAAAGTAGGGCCCACTGGTAAGGCACCAAACTCTGGGGCTATCTTCCCTGATATAGGACCTGGATGTCTCCAGAGCCCTCAGGAGCCCCTCTGTTTGGGGTGATACTGCATTGGAAGCCTAGGAGGTCCTACTGAGATGTGCATAAGTGTTAACTCTGGGATAACCTCCCAACTCACTTTGAAGACTTTAGCGCTATGAACTCATTTGTCTTTACATTTTCCCCCTTTTATTCAAAATCTTTTTCCAGTCATATTACCCACTGGCACTTGTTAGTAATCCATTGTTGCCAGGGAGGCTTATCCCTGGGAGCCATGTCCCACTCTGGGAGGAAGGCCATGCATTCA
>PVKH010040356.1:0-11070 GCA_004027955.1 Chaetophractus vellerosus | reverse complement strand
TTCCTCCCTAGAAGCCCTCTGCTTTAGGAAGATAAGATAAACTCACACCTTCTGCTTTCATAACCCCCTCTTGCCCACTTGCTTAGGAATTTGCCTGCTTCCTTAGGAATTTGCCCACTTAAAGTTCCTATATAAACTCATGAAAGCCAAGTTTCAGGGCTCAAATTTTTTGGAGACTTGACTCTCCTCTGGGCCCACGCATAATAAAACTTTGTTCCTCCGTCTCTCTGAGTGCATGCTTTGGTTTCTCATCGACTAAGTTTTGTCTGCCACAACAAATCCAGTGATAATGTTTTGTGTATCTCTATTGTCAGCTCAGGTCATGGACTGTTTGCCACCTCTTCATTATTGGAAATGGAGTCATCAGTACCTTTGAGTCCAATTAGAGTAGAGAGCCAATTGCAAATCTCCCAGAACCGCCACAAACATCCCATATTAAAAACTTTGTTCCTCAAGAACCACTTTCAGTACCAAGCTCTATTAGTCAGTGTTCTCTAGGGAAATAGAATCAACAGGGGATATATGTCTATAATATGAGATTTTGTAAGAGTCTCTCATGTGTCCGTGGGTATGCACAAGTCCAGGTTCTGCAGGCAGCCTGCAAACCAGGGGCTCTGATGAAAGTCCAATGAAAGGTCGTTGATGAGTTTCTGGGAGAAGTTGACTGTCCAACCATGAGCTGGGAAATTCTTTCTGAATGTTGAAATCACTTCCCCTATTAAGGCACTCAACTGATTGGATAAAGTGTCACTCATTGCTGAAGGCAATCTTCCTGATTGATGTAGAGATGATCAGCTACCTATGCAGTAAACTCACTGGTGACTAAAGTCCATAAATGTCCTTGCATTACAATTAGCCCAGTGCTTGCTTAACCAAACACCTGGGAACAATTACCTGGCCTAGTTGACACATTAGCCTAACCATCACAAAGGTTCATGAGAATCTTGAGAGGAATGGTTTCAAAGAAGTGGAAGGGCAAAGTCTGATTGAAGTTGGTTCATGAAAGAAAGGGAGGAAATAAATAGTACCCTTCACAATAACTCTTTCATGAAAGGATTCATGTAGCTAGCAGTACCTGCAATGGGAAATGGCATGAAATGTCATGAATATTTGTTTTAAAATAGAAATATATTTATGAAAATGATCCAGAGAAGAGCAAAAACACTGGAAGGTCAAGTACTGGATTAATGGCCATGTGCCAGCTAGAGAAAATGAGGTTTAATATGCAAGTGGAAAAAAAGGCTTCTAATTGGAATGCAGATAAATGACAGTTGATGCATTATGACATGGATAGTTGGATTAAAGGGAGAAAGGTATCAAAGATAACACATTGCTAGCTCATGTAAAATGACTTTTATTGAGATGTGAAACACTAGAAGAGATACAGTTGTAATTTGAATGTCTTGATTTTTATCTGCCTTTGAAATGTCAGAGTGGATATATCTAGTAATAACTTGTTATATAAGAATAGGTTTACTTATATATGAACTAGAGATATAAATATGTTAGTTATCCGTAAATGGTCATTATAACAAGACATGAACTGGATAGTGATGGAAAATAATATATTGTAAGTGACAAGAAGGCTAAAGTAAAACTGTGCTGAATTCAATATGTTGTAAGTGACAAGAGGGCTAAAGTATAACTGTGTTGGAGTCCTCTTATGGAAATTTCTAACAATGCAGAAAAAGCACAAAACTACAACACATTATTTTCTTTTAACCATTCACTATTACATTTGTATTTATTTTATATTTACTAAAATTATGTTTACTTTTAAAAGTAACTTAATAATATATGTTCTACACTGTATACAGTTTTCTGAGAAAATGTATTCTCCAATCATGTTAGTAAATGTCTCTCTATTCTATTTTATCTTTATCCTGCTTGAAATGGAAAGTTTTAATTAACCTATTACCAAATTAAGGTATTTCCATTATATAGCCAATCCTTACTTTTCTCAGCAGTTTTTTCTAGCCTTCAGAGTTTCCTTATATTTTTGCAAATTTTATTTTCTAAAAAATGTGTCATTTAGGTGCCGTCACAGAATATGATATTTTGGCATGGGTTTAATATTGTTTATGAATTCCAAAAGTAGATATTGGATTGTGTTTGTAAACTGGTCTTTTCCTCTAGGAGTATTAGATTGTATTAGATTCAGAGGTTTCTCTTTTATTTTATTAAATCAAGATTAAGGCTTTTATTTGACTGCAAAATTAGGGTGACTTGGTTTGGGTCCCTACTCCCACCCTTTGTGGGGTATATAAACAGAAACTCAATCAAAGACTGGGCAGTAAATACACAGAGAAGGAGAATACAGAGGGTTGATTTTTGATGCTGGAGCCCCGGGGAGAGTAAGAGGAAAGAGACATGCCCCAAGAAGAGAGATGAGCTTTATTCCAGCCTGCAGCTAAGATAGAAAGAAGCTGGGCCCACAGAGGCTTAAGAGGGAGAAGGAAGGCTGAACCCTTGCAGACATTGCCCACCATCTTGTATCAACCCATGGCAACAGACTTTGGGTGAGAAAGTACCTCTTATGGTACCTTGAGTTGGGCTCTTTAGGGCCTTGTGACTGTAAGCTTCTACCTCAAATATATATACCCTTTATAAAAACCAAAAGAGTTCTGGTACTTTGCCTCAGCACCCCTTGGCTGACTAATACATTTGGTTTTGACCCATTATCTCCCTCTTCAATATCACCTTACTTACAGTCACACTAAATCACTCCAGTGTTGTTGCTGAAAAAAAAATAACCTTTTTATGTTAGTTTGAGAAGATGGAAATTTTCAATACAGAGGAGTAAGCTGCTTTGGTCCAGGGAAATCAAATAACATGTAAAATAGTAGCAAAATACTTTTTAAAATAACATATGAATTTCATATTTCTTCATGTGGAATTTTCTCAAAACTTAACTGCCTATGAATACTTATGAATGAATTTTTACTGAATAAAATAAAGCAGGCAGGAATTTCTAAAAGATTTGTCCTTTGACTCTAATATATAGTAATACATTATAATTTATGTATAAGTCTTTTAAGAACATGTTAGTTTGAAATTCTTTTTCCTCTTTAAGAAATGCAAGGTATTAAAAATGTACCCTGAAATTTTTCATTGATTCAAGGCTTTATATCCAGTTTTTAACCCCAAACTGATACATAGTGAATAAAATCATTTTTGAAAAATGATACAAAACTATTTTAGTTTCCTCATTGCTAAAATCCTAAAAAAAAAATTGATTAAAAATTGAAAAAAAAAGCAAATACCATGCAATGGGTTGGTTTAAACAATAAGAATTCATTGGCTCACTGTTTTGAGGCTAGGAGAAATCCAAAATCAAGGTGTCATCACCATAGTGATGATTTCTCCCAGAAAGATGTGGCTTTTGGGGGCTGATTGTTGGCAATCTTTGGTCCTTGGCTTTATTGTCACATAGCACTGCACATGGTGGCCTCCACTGGCTTCTCTCTTCTCTTCTGGGTTCTGTTGACTTTCAGCTTCTGGCTGCTCTCTCTGGCTTTTTTATTTCTGTCTGAATTTCGCTCTGTTTATAAAGGACTCCCAAAGTCCAGATTAAAGCCTAAGCTGCTTCATTTGGGCCACACCTTAACTGAAGTAGCATACTGAAGAGATCTTAGTTACAATGGGTTCACACCATAGAAATGGATTTAGTTTGAGAACATCTTTTTCTGGAGTACACAGTGCCATCTGGACCCCCAAAAGTCATATTCTTCCCTTAGGCAAAATGCATTCCTTCCATCAAAACATCTCCAAAGCCTTATAACATTTCAGTAGCAATGATAAGTATGAAATCTCTTCAAAATCAGTTATGGGTGTCCTTAGTCCTGGGGCATAATGCTCCTCTGTTTTTAGACCCCTGAAACCTAGAAATCATGTATTCTGCTTTTAATATACATAGGTGGAACAGGCATAGGATAGACATTTCCATTCTAGAAGGGAGAAATCAGAAGGAAAATAGGGTTTACTGGTCATAAACAATTCTGAAACCATGCTGGGCATACTCCAGTCAATTTCAAGGTCTGAGAGTCATTTAAGGATCAATTTTTAGTCCTCTAGTCCTGATGGAGTGGTAGCCCCACCCCTTCCAAGCACTTGTGCAGCAGTTGTGCTCATCTAGAATACCGGGATGTATGTTCCACCTTCTTCAAATATTTGGATGATGGCAGGCTCTTTATGAATGCTGGGACATAGACGTCACCTTCCCTGAGCATTGAGGTGGCAGCATTCTATCTGAACAATGGGATACAAGGCCCACCTTCCCCAAGAACTGGGGCAGATGGCCTACCTCCTCCAAACACAGAAGTGAACTTGCCATTTCCAAACACATGGGTGGGCCTATAAACTATAAGCTCTATTGGCCCAGAGAGAGCTCTTTGGTCCAGACCTTGGCTTCCAAATTCTGTTCTTGAAGTTACTCTTCCTTCAAGTTGTCCCATTTTTATCCCTTTCAGTAAAGATTGGCAGAGGTTCCATTCATACAAACTTTTGTTGATCAATGAACAGTGTTTGAAGTACACACTTATTTTGGTGGGGGGTCTGTTCATAAACACTTATTTTGCTTCAAACAAATTAAAAGATTAAATTTTACACCTATTTTCAGAATTATGCCCTTCTGAATGAACAAACTGCCAGCATTGATGTGATGATATAAGTGAGGCTCTTTCTCACTTATAGATTACATTACATGTCTAGACACTGCTTTTATTAATTTCAGTCATTCCCATGTATATAAGCTCTATGTCATTGGTGTCAAAAACTTATACTGTGCATTCAAGACTATTGAATATGGGCTTTATAAATCGAGGAGAAAGACAGAGAAAGACAGCTGCCATTTTTACCTGCCATATGAGGAAGGACTCCAGGATCAACTACAGCCACGGAAAGACAGGAAACCTGAGAGGATGAGAGAAATCCTGAGGCTGGAATCAGCTAAGAGATGAGGTCTGGGAAGAGGTAAGCCCTATCCTGATCACCTACAGCTGAGTTTGGGGAGAAAGTGAGCTTGGAGGAAAAAGCAGAGATCAGTCATCATTTTGCTTTACCATATGGCAGAAGTCCAAGATCTGCCAGCAGCCAACCTTTGATGAGACAGATGATACCTTTATTTGGACATTTTCATAGCCTCAACATAGCTTTTACCCTAATAAATTCCTATTATAAAAGCTAACACATTTCTAATATTTTGCTCCCAGCATCTCTAGAAAACTAAAACAGTATATTTGAGGATCTGGAAGATGTTCTTCATAGTTTTAACAAAGGGTTTGAGTGAAGGTATGCCTAGACATACATCTATAGATGTAAAAGGAGGCATACTCTAATGCTTTAACAATTCTGTTATAAGGTGTACACTAAAATCAGGAGAAATGGGAAGTCATAACTGAATTTTAGAAAGATCACTCAAACTACAGTGTAAAATGAATGAACAAGAAGAGAAGAAAATTGTTTAGGAAATTGTGATTTGAAGTATGGCAGTGGCAATGAGGATGGAATGAAGTGAACATGCTTGACTGATACCTGGGAAGTAAAAATATTAGAAGTAAGTTTTAGTTGGATATGCAAGGACTTAAGGTAATGGGGCAATCAAGGATGTCTTTGAAGTTACTTAATCAAATAAATGAATAGAAATTAAATCTATAAAATAAGCAACACAGTTGACAAAACAATTCTTTTAAGAAGTCCAGTTTCATGCATGTTGAATTGAATGGAATTAAATATAAAGAGGCAAAAACTAAATCATATAATTACATTTATTTGCAGGCATTGAAAAGACAAAATAATTGTTAAGATTGTATAAGATGATAGCAAAAGAAAGCAATTGTGAAAACATAAAACTATTGTTCTGACAACAAAAATAACAAAATCAAAATATAAGATTTTTAAAGAAGCACACAATGGTGGAACATATAAATGATTATGTCCAAGATGATTTAGTTCTACACAATTCAATGTAAAGCAAATGAAAAGTCATGAAGATCAATATTAAAGAAATTCTGCCCTGTGCTTGGGAACTGAAGCCAAAAGAGCAGGTGAGATATTGTAAAATGAATATATACAATGAGAATTAAAAGGTCTTAGGAGAAAACACTGAAAATCAGCATTATAGATACATCTTGGTTGATATTGTCACAGCTTTTGACCTCAGACTTACTTCTTTTTATTTTTTATTTTTATTGTTAAAGAAGCTTTAGATTACATAAATAATACATAAAAATATAAGGGATTACCATATGTCCTACCCCTTCCCCTCCCACATTTTCCCACATTAACAACAACCTTTGTTAGTATGGTACAATTGCTAAAATTGATGAACACATATTGAAGCATTGCTATCAACTGTGGACTGTAGTTTACATTATAGTTTACACTCGATCCTGCACAATTTTTTAGGTTATGACAAAATATACAATGGGCTGTATCTGTCACTGCAATGACAATTCCAATGTCCCAAAACAGCTCCTGTATTACACTTATTCTTCTCTCTCCCTTTGCTCAGAACCTCTGGTGGCCACTGCCTTTATATCAATGATAAAAGCTCTTTCATTGCCAGAATACAATAAGTCTATCATAGAATAATAATAAGTCTACTCTAGCCCATTGTTCATTCTCCAATCTTGAGGATTTGGGGATGGTGATACCCACTCTGTTTCTAATTGAGAGGGATCCTAAGTCCCATGGGACAGATCATTGGAACTATCTTTCTTGCAGTTGCAGATACTTTCTGTTCCTTGGGATGGGCATTGTCCATCATCATCTCCTTGTTAGTTGTCCTGGTGAGTATAATGAACTGGAGAGTAGGTGTTGCAACTCTGCTGAAATTCAGGACTCAATTGGCACATGAACAGATCAAAAATTTAAGTCTCTTAGACATACATCTATCAAGTATAGTGCTAACTAGAGGTTCAAATAAAAGGGGCAGAAGAGTCATGTGTAGGGAAACTATAAATGAGTCTAAGTCTGTTACACTGGGGAGCATAAATTCCAGAGGAAGGCCCACTGACAGGGTGCTGAATTACTGAACTTGTCTGTCCTGCTGATAGTGTCTGGAAGTCTCTAGAGCCCTCAAAAGCCCCTCTGTTTGAGGCAATGTTCACTGTGGCAGTCAATGAGATCCTGCTGAGATGTGTATAAGCATAATCTCTGGAATGAACTCCCAATTCACTTTGAAATCTCTTGGCCATAAAAACTCATTTGTATTTAATATTCCTCCCTTTTGGCCAAGGTCTTTTTCTGGATGTATTGTTAGTTGATGCTTGGTAATAGTCCCTCAGTGCCAGGGAGGCTCATCTCCAGGAGTAATGTCCCATGCCATGAGGAAGTTAGTGCATTTATATGCTGAGTTTGACTTAAAGAGAGGTCACATTTGGCAACAAGGAGGCCTTCTGAAAGTAACTCTTTGGCAATACATAATATGAGGCTATGATTCAATTTCACAAGAAAATGTTAATAAGTACAATTATCAATATCAAGAGCATGGCATAATGGTCTGTCTTCCTTCACTAGTCACTGTCCTTGTACTTGGAGGATTCTTGCCTTTCTATTAGAGAATGTAGCAGGACTCCCTAGGATGGGATCTCAATATTTTTTCAGTAACTGCGTGGGTCTCCACCCACCAAGACAAACCCCATGAACATTTGAACACATTCATATGCCCCAGGAGCATGCCCCAGGTGCACCCCTCCTCACACATCCTCCCCTCACTGACATCTTACACTAATGATTCTCCCCTGCAGCAGTTGTGGCCCTTCTGTGATTCAAAACCTCTCCAAAAATGAAGCCAACAAAATATCCAAGTAAAATGAATAAGAAAGTGAAATAATAATAGTTTTAAAAATTAAAAATACAAAAAGAAATTTTAAAAAACTGAAATAATATGAAAATTTTAGTATTACTTCTTGAAACTTTCTCTTCCTACTGCTGTAGTGGCAATACAATATAACATGTCTCCTGTCTTTCCCATTTATATACTCAGAAATATGTAACTCTAAGGATTATGTAATTTATTGGCATTAGTTATAAAAGTAAAGTCATTAAATTACAGTCTATAGTTTTATTATTTGAGAAAATATTAAATCCTTCCTTTATATTCCAGTAGAGAGATTTCAGGAATAAATGTACTATTTGGATCCCTATTGCATTTCTTTGGAATTTTTGTAAAGATATGAGCTAGTCTTATATAATGAAAGATCTCTGTAGAATATTTGCATATTGAAGTCCAAGTTGCTTTATTTTAACATAAAAATCCATTCAGAATTTAAAACCATAATTATTTGGAAATGCAGAAATGGATCTAGGCTAGATCAAGGACTTGAAATTATTGTCACAGTGCTCATAATTTAGTATATCAAAATACATTAGTATAGAAATGTTATGAAATTACAATGTGCTTTGGTATTTTAGTAGATGGAATTACACAATTTTTATTGGAAACAAAAAAGAAACAAATGGAAGAAAAATAACTAAAAGTATTACTGGCCAACATTATTTTTAGATAAACTATTTATGTTTTAAATCAAATTTAATTTTGGAAAATTCACATATAAATGGGTGTACATGTATATGTATGTATGTGTGTGTATATATATATACATCAATATCAATAACATATACAGATAGAGTTAAATGCAATGCAAATGTATCCAAATAGGGACATGTAAAGTGCCCTGTAATTTGGAGTTCATCACAATAACTAAATCATTTTATATAAAGGAGAAGATTTTTCTTAGTACTTTAGATACTTTTCCTGATAATTTACTTTTATATTTGAAAAATATATATTCAATCAAGATTCTTATAAAACATATTTCACATTAAATTTCACAAATTTTTATTTTAAATAATTGAACAATCTACATATTTTCTAAAATCATTCTGTTACCAGAATTCTGAAGCTATAAAAAGAGTACCTGTTTTATTACATTATTCTGCTTAACTCATGAATAAATCAACATCCCATGTAATTTTCCATAATCAACATGAAAATATAAGTGTAGGGAATCAAGATGGTAGATTAGGGAATGGCAGGTTACATTCCTCCTCCAGAAACTGCAAGAAGGTTGTCAGGCTTGTTTGGCATAAGGGAAGATGCAGGGCCATGGGGGCTATAGAATATGGTGCCTGGAGAGGATGGGCCCAGTTGGCTCCAGAAGAGAGGGAAACCATGGGCGATAGGGCAGGCAAACCAGTACCCAGCTGGCTCAGAGGAAGAAGGAACTCAGGGAGGTGATCTTGCTGGTGAACTGGTGTCCAGCCAGCTCTGAGAGTGAGGAAAGCTGCCAGGCAATCAGATGTGCATGCCATTGCCTAGCATGCTCTCAAAGGGAGGGGAGTTGTGGAGTAATGGAGTAATCATCTGGGGCAGAGGGGTGCAGGGGGGATTATCAGGAGGGCAGACTGGCACCCGGCTTGCCCCAGGGGAAAGAGGAGCTGGGGGAGTGATCTGGAAGACCAACAGGAAGAGGATAAACCTACAGAAAATATCGAGGAAGAAGACCAGAATGCAGATAAATGGGACAAAGAAAAAAAAAGAAGAAAAAAAGATCTTCCATAAGCTCTAAGGAATGAAGCAAAATACAGAGGAAGAACAAAGGAGATCAGAAAAATAATTGTTGTAATAGGAGTTAAAGGAAAATATATAGAAAGAACTAAGGTAGATCAGAAAAACCATGAATGAACCATGAATGATAATCTCAATAAGAGACAGAAATTTTAAAAAGTAAACAGGTACTGGAGTTGAAACCCACAATAATTGAAAGTAAAGTCCTGCGTTATTAGTAGTGATAGTAAATGTAAATGTATTAGACACTCCAGTCAAAAGGCAGAGATTGGTGGAAGTGATTAAAAAGCATGACCCAACTATATGTGTTTATAAGAGTCTTACCTTAAATCCAAACTCATATTTGAAAGTCAAAATATGGAAAATATATACTAGCAAGTAACACCTGAAAGAGAACTGGGTTAGCTATACTAATATCATACAAAATAGACTTTAAGTGAAAAACAGTTATGAGGGGCAAAGAAGGTCACTATATTCTTTACAGGGGTCAATTGAACAAATAGTCATAACAATTATAATAAATATGCACCTAAAAGCAGAGCCCTAAATCTATGAAACAAATATTGACAAACTTGAAGAGAGAACTAGATAGTTCTACATCAATAGTAAGATACTTTAATCCACCACTCTTACTAAAAAAATAGAACATCTGGACAGAACATCTATTTAATCCCAATAAAAATTTTAAGAGTGTGATTTGCAGAAATGTCTAATGATTTTGTCAAAGGGTTAAAGACCTTAGTTGGGAAAGAATAGTCTCTAACAAATGGTGCTGGGAAAACAGTATCTCCAAATGCAAAAGAAGGAAGGTGGATCCCTACTTCACACTAAATATCAAAATTAACTCAAAATGAATCAAAACCCTAAATATAATAGCCAAAACTTTAAAAAAAGAAAAGAAAAGAAAAGAAAAATTCTCCTAGAAGAAAACAATGTGAAACATCTTCAGGACTTTGTATTTGGCAAAGATTTCTTAGACTTTACACTCAAAGCATAAGCAGCAAAAGAATAAATAGATAAATTGAATCTTTTCAAAATTAAAACTTTTGTGTATCAAAGGAATAAAATGACAGACCATACAATAGAAGACAATAATTGGAAATATTTGGAAACACATATTCAATAGGGATTTGATATCTAGAATATATAAAGATATCCTACAACTCAACAAAAAGAGAAACAACACAATTAATAAATGGGAAAAACAGTTGAATAGACATTTCTCCAAAAAGATATACAGATGGTCAAAAAGCACATGAAAAGATTTTCAACATCATAAGCTATAATGGAAATGAAAAGCAAAACAACAGAGAGATTAGGGAAGATGGTGTCAGTTTAGGTGGGCACTCACCAACTCTCTCGCAGAGGATGGCTGATTGAGGACAGGATCCTGCCCAAGTGGTCTGTTCTGGGACCCCACAGAGCGAGAACCTTAAGGATATCAATCTGGAGTGAGCTGGACAGTGTTGTAGATTGCTAAAGATAAAATCATGAGTTTT
>PVKH010040355.1:0-11078 GCA_004027955.1 Chaetophractus vellerosus | reverse complement strand
AACTGTCCACAAGCTGCTTCTGCCTACAGTTCTTGGTGGGTGATCCAGAGACGAGTGTTCTGGTTCATTTGTTCAGGCTGCCGCTCAATAGATTGGCACTGGCATAGTTACCTCAGTACATGCATAGGGGTTACTCTTCTCCCTCTGGAACCACAGCGTGAGCATAGGATGGCTCCACACTGCGCCGGGGATGGATAGGGTGGAAGTGGGGCCAGCAATGGCACCACAGCTTCTCCTACTGTTTATTTTTTTGTAAGTTTTGTTTTCTTGATTTGGCACTCGCCCAGTCACTATAACCCTTAAATTGTTTCTGGAGGTTTGAGGAAGGTGGCTCTGTCATTTTTTGTTAGTTATTCAAAGATTCTGTGGGGGCCTGGAGCCCTGGAGTGTCTTCTTACACTGTCATTTTGGTCTTCTGGGGACTACATTTAATGGATTGGTAATCTGTTTGTCAAGAGGCTGCCAGTTTTCTCTAAGAAGAATGTACCGTAACTTATGCTACCATTCCCCTGTGGTTGGACATTAAGTGGTTTTCAGTTATTTACTATTGTGAGACCAATATTGTTGTGAATATTTATTACATAAATCTTTAGGAACTCATGCTCTTATAACTGAAAGAGAGTTTTTAAATGGGACTGTTGGGTTGAAGGATATTCTTTTGCAGTCTTATAACTTGCTATTACACTCAGGTCACCAGTATGTTTCCTGTAGGCTAATATGCTGGTTATTTTCTGCTTATGTATATATATATGACTTTAAATGAATATTTGGGAAGCCTCTACCATCTCTTAGTTTGCTTTATAAGACCATTAAGTCATAATTATGGTATTACTTCTCTTTGTAGCTGCCACCCATGCCAAAAGATTACAGCCCAGAGCTGGCAGAATTGATAAGAGCGATGTTGAGCAAAAGTCCTGAAGAAAGACCCTCTGTGAGGAGCATCCTGAGGCAGCCCTACATAAAGCACCAAATCTCCTTGTTTTTGGAGGCCACAAAGGCGTAAGTTTCTTCCTTGCAAATAGCTACACTAAGTAGGTGGAGTAAAAGAAGGTAGCTTCTATAATTTTGATATGTGAGAATTTATGGTGAGGTGTTTTTTTTGTTTTTTGTTTTTTTTTTTAAAGATTTATTTATTTTATTACATGTCTCCCCTTCCCCCCCGTTGCGGCAACGCGCCGAGACTTGGTCACTGCACATGCGCGGCTTTCCCCGCTTGTGGGTGGCTTCTGCTTCTATTCACGGCCGGCTCTTGCTTCAGTTCGCGGGTGGCTGGCTGCGCTCCATTCGCGGGCGACCTGCCCTGCCCGTGGCGGCTTTTGCCCTGTCCGTGGCAGCTTTTTGCCTTGCCCACGGTGGCTCTGGCCCGCCCATGGCGCCTTGCCATTCTCAAGGCGGTCTGCCCGCTAGGAGAGGTCCCCGGGAACCGAACCCAGGGCCTCCCATGTGGTATGCCGGCGCCCTATCCACTGGGCTATCGAGCCGGCCCCTGTTTTTTTTTTTTTTAACATGAACTAAAAGATAACGTTGCATGGCTAGAATATGTGTTGACATTGAAAATAAGATATTTGCTAAAATGAGAAATCTAGGGAACCATATAGAGAACCCCCTTATAACAATCCCCAGCAGGTTCCAAGATACATAGAGTATGTTTCTTTACAAGGGTATAAGTTTTAGAAACCATATTAAAATGAGAGGTTATCTAAGTAACATATTATATTATTTACTATGTAAGATAATAGTCACATCTAAAGAATAGTTCTCAAATTTCTGAGAGCTTGCAAAAGGTTCCCTCTTTACTCATATAACGTCCCAAGTGAAAAAATAATTCCTTTCTTTGACTTGCAGGTTCTGCCTTCACTGTTCTGAGTCATAAGTTACAGGATCCAAGACTTAGGGCTGAGCAAGACCTTCACAGTCTCTTTGGCTTCTTTTTCTGTGGGGCTTGTTAAATTTGGGAGGAGAGAAGACAATGTTAAGAGAGGCCATCATCTTATTCACATTGTCTATAATTTCCCACCAAACAGACCTTTGGCCTTCTGTAGTTCTGGACTTCATGCTCACCTTGAATTCTCCAAAGGTTTAGTCAGCCTAGTTTTAGAAATTACACTCTAAAACAGTTGGTAATATTATTCCTATATATATTTATTCTGCAAGCCAAGGCTGAGAATACCAGTCCTTTTTCTTCTCAAACTTGGCAAAGCAGTTGTGTCATTCTTACATGAGAAACTTGAAGATGATACTTATTCTGGCACTTCTGTATGTGAGGCAATTTCCCATAGATTTTTAAAAAATAAACTTTTAGTTTTGGAATAATTTCATATTTATGGAAAAGATGCAAAGGTAGTACAGAGAATACCTGTATACTCCTCACCCAGTTTTCCCCAGTGGTGAATCTTACATTACCATGGTGCATTTGTCACAATTCAGAAACCACCTTTGTATGTTACCGTTAACTAAATTCCAGGCTTTATTTGGCTTTCACTAGTTTTTCTGCCGGTGTCCTTTTTCTCTTCCAGGATCCAATACAGGATACCACAATGCATTTAGTTATCATGTCTCCTTAGTCTTCTCTGGTCTGTGAGAGTTTTCAGACTTTACTTGTTTTTCATGACTTGACGGTTTGGAGGAGTACTAGTCAGGTGCTTTGTTGAATATCTTTCTCCTAGGTTTTTAGAAGTCTGTTCTCTATAAATGGAGATGTTCTATAAGGGAGAATATACCTACACACATTTCCACTATACATAAAAATCCTTAATCCTCACTATACTTACAATAACAACCTCTTATTTTCCTCCTCATAAGAAAAACCTCCAAAAATATTATTAAAAACGGTAACTCTGAATCCAAGCCTGTTGCTACAGCAGTTTCTGAGAAGGCTGAATCAAATAATGAAGGAATCTGCCTCCAACCACACTCCTCTGAGGGCTCCAAGACATACATAATGGTATGTTTCTTTTTAAAGAGTCCATATTTTATAAACTGTACTAAAATGATAGCTTATTTATGAAAATTATTTTATGTGAAATGATTATGCTTTACTAGAGATTTTGTTGTGTACTTAACTCTGTTTTGCAAGGAAAATAATGCTGGTGAAAGGGATTCGTTTAGCCTACTTTAACCACATTGGGCTGTTAAACTGCTCTTGAGGTTGGTGCTGTAATAACTTGTTTTCACTCAGGGTGAAGACAAATGTTTGTCCCAGGAGAAACCTGTGGTCACTGGCTCCTCAAAGACATGTGCTAGTCTGAAAAGTCACCCCTGCAAACCAGACATGAGCAATGCTGTAGAGTCACTAGCCACCATCAGCAGGGTAAATATCGACATTGTACCTGCAGAAAGGAGGGACTCAATGAACGTCAGCTTAGTTCAGGAGAATCAACCGAGACACCTAGCTCCCTCTAATGAGCTAGAAGGTAAATGGACTATTTCTCCAGTGAAAGAGGAGAGGCTGCAGGATAACACTGAGTCCAGTGCTCATTCTGAAAACCTGATTCCCACATGGTGCACCGACGCCACCAGAGAAGGGAACAATCCAGTGAAGTCTCTGCAGCCCCTAAGCAAAGACCAAAAGCCAAAGGACCAGGTAAGGTGATATGTGTGACTTGTTGCTTTCAAAGAATGGTTATAATGGTGTGGGTTTTTGGTTATTATGCTCTCGTTCTCATTTTAGGAAAAATCAGTTATTCTGTATACCAGTGTAAACATAGAAGAAACCAAAGGAGAGGACCTGAGGGATTCTTAGATTTGGCATTCGTGTACTTAGCAAAGACATGCTCATTGTGTATATCTGTACTTTTTTTCTCTTAAACTTTTTTATTTTGCAATAATTTCAAATTTACAGGACATTTGCAAAAATAACGGAAAACCCACAGACAGCTCCAACCTAACCCACCCCCCTGATGCCGAGATCCACCAATTTTAACGTTTTGCTATTCTATCTATCCATCTGCCTACCTGTCATTTCTAAACGTTTGATAGTAGATTGTATACATCATGGTTCTTGAACATATAATACTGCCATGTGTATTTCCTAAGAACAAGGCTATTCACTTATGTAAGCACCTTAAATACAGTTATCATTCCCTCTTGCATTTGAAAAAGTTAGTGCATCTATTTGATTCCTTAACTTAAGGAATAAAAAAAAAATTTTTTTATGTGCTGGAACCAAGGGAGGAGGAGGGAAAGAAGAAAAGGAGAGGGACAAAGATAAAAATTTGGAAGGATTTTGATGCTAAGAGACTGAGTAAATTTAAAAATTCTCTTCTGCTTAAACTTGGAAAGGAGCCTAAGTTAGGTGAAGCTTAGCAATAGTTGAGGATTAGGGAGAAAGTGTGGTATTTCTTTAAATGGTTATATATAAAAGCATCTTTCAAATTTATTTAATATGTATATTGAATATATTTTTATACTTAATATATCATCTTGTAAGTAAATAAATACAAACTTTTGAATAAACGTAAATGTTTTTAATAAAGTTTAGTTTTTATAGAAAATACAAGTGTCATGCTGTAGTCATTTAAAGGCATTGGACTGAAACCAAAATATAGTCTGTGGCTTTCCCTGGACACTGGAATCTTACACCTTACCTTATAGATAAAATTACTTATGTCTAGCTTGTTTTACTTGGCTGTCAAATTATATTCAGGTTTCCTTTTTTTTAAGTCTATTTTTATTTTAAAAGTATAAAATTCAGTGTTGTTTTTTTTTTTTTTTTATTGTCCCAAAGTTGTCTGACCATCACCAACACTAGTTCCAGAATGTTTTCAACATTCCAAAAAGAAACCTGCTACCCATTAACAGTCACTCTCTAGGCCCTCCTTTCCCCAGCCCCTGCAACCACTGTCTCTATGAATTTGCCTGTACTGGATATTTCATATAAATGGAATCATATAATATATAACCTTTTTGCTTCTTTTACTTAGCATAATATTTTCAAGGTTCATCTATGTTGTAGTATGTATCAGTATTTCATTCCTTTTTATTGCCAAATAAATTGCATTTTATGTATATACCATATTTCATTTATCCACTCATCAGTTCATGGACATTTGGATTGTTTCCACTTTTTGGCTTTTATAGATACTGCCCTATGACCATTCATGTATAAGATTTTATGTGGATATATATTAGGTATTTTCTGTTCTCTTGGGTATATACCTAGCACTAGAATTGCTGGGTCATATGGTATTTCTATGTTTAACTTTTTGGGGAGCTGCCAAATTGTTTTCCAAAGCAAATGCACCATTTTACATTCCCGCTGGAAGAGGACAAGGGTTCCAGTTTGTCCACATCCTTGCCAACACTTATTTTTGCCTATCATTTTGATCACAGTCATACTAAGAAGCAGGTATGAAGTAGTATTTCATTGTGGTTTTGATTTTCTTTTCCCTAATGACTAATGATGCTGAACATCTTTTAATGTGCTTAAAAGATTTACACCTGTGTTTCTTCTAAGAGTTTTTATCATTTTAACTCTTATATTTCGGTCTGTGATACTTTTTGAGTTAATTTTTGTGTATGGTTTGAGGAACGGGTCCCCACTTAATTCTTTTCCGTGTGATTATCTAGATGTCACAGCACCACTCATTGACAAGACTCTTCTTTCCCCCATTGAATTGGCTTGGCATCCTTGTCAAAAATCAATTGACCATATGTAAGGGTTTATTTCTGGGCTCTCAATTATGTTTCATTGTCTGTATGTCTGTCCTCATGGCTGTATCATTCTGCCTTGATTACTGTGACTTTATAGTAAGTTTTGAAATTGGGAAGTGATAGTCCTCCAGCTTTATTCTTATTTTTCAAGATTGTTTTAACATGGGGGACTTGCAGGAAGATGGAGGAATAAAGAGACACAGGATTCAGTTCTCTCTCAGAAGAATAGCCAGAGAACAGGTAGAAACGGCCTGAAAAAAATGTTTTCGAGTTTAGGGCACCAGGGGAAATGCTGGACACTGCCCAGAAGAGAGAGGGGCAAAGGAAAAGAATTTCGACAGGAAAACTCTTATGAGTAAAAGTTGCAGCTGCAGCTGCTGGTGTGCCCATTTCCCCACCCTCAGAGAAGAAAGCTTTGAATTCTTCAGCCTCAAGCAGGTAGCTACAGACAGAGGAGGCTTTAGGGGTCCACTGACCCAGGAAAGGGGAGAAAGAAGGATGCAGCCTAAGACGGATTCAGCTTTTGGCCGACAGATTTGGTCTGCTCTGTCCCATAAGCCCTTCCAAGCCAGGTGGGGCCATGCCATTGTTTGCCTTCGAGCCGGCATGGTAAGAAAGAGATCCAACCCTCTCAAACACCCTCCCTACTGACTGGGAATGCACAGGGGAGTGGAATTATTTCCTACGTGGGAAAAAGGAGGGGGCTAATGGCAAAGGTTGATGAACAGCCTCTTAGAAAATTTGATTTGCAAGGCTCTGAAGAGCCCTGAGGCAGGATCCTCATTGTTACAGTTAGTGTTGCAGTGAACACATTATGACCAGGGTTTGAAGTGGGAGGGCTAATGAAGAGTACCGTCTGATGATGGACTGAGGAAGTGCATGTGAGGAAATCACAAGTAAATAAGTAAAGGCATTTTCAAGCCTTTAAAGCCTCCCTCCCCAAGGCCCTTGGAAGTGGGTCTGCAACCCTTTACTGGGTCCATGGCCCAGATATGAGCAACTAAACAGATATAATCCTAAAGAGCTAGAACAGGTTGAATCAAGAATCAAAGAATGGCAGTAACACACAGCCTCTTGCCACTAAATCTCTATGAAAGAGCGAAAAATTGATCATTAATATAAACTCATCATCATAATCAGATGCCTAGATATCAGCAAAAACTTACAAGCCAAATTAAGAAAATGGAAGAAATGTCCCAAGCAAAGAAATATATCAAAGCCCCAAATGAAACACAGGATTTGAGACAGCTAATCAGTGAAGTTCATACAAACTTCCTAAATCAGATCAATGTGTTGTAAGACAATATAGCTAAAGAGATAAAGGACATCAAGAAGACACTGGGCAAGCATAAGAAGCATTTGAAAACCTGAATAGAAAACTAACAGTGCTTATGGGAATGAAAGACACAGTAGGTGAAATCAGAAACACAGAGGGAAGCAGATGTGGCTCAGGCAACTGAGCTCCCACCTACCACATGAGAGGTCCATGATTTGGTTCCTGGTGCCTCCTAAAGAAGACAGCAAGCTGGATGACGTAGCAAGCGACACAAGGGAAAAAAAAAAAAACAATGAGAGACACAACAAAGCAGGGGTAGAGGCTCCCAGTGCCTCCTAAAGAAAAAAGCAAGACAGCAAGCTGATGTGACGGGCAGGCATGGCAAGCTGACGCAACAAGGTGGCGCAACCAGATACACAGGAAGAAAAAACATAAAGAGAGACACAACAAAGCAGAGAACAGAGGTGGCTCAAGCAATTAGGCGCCTTCCTCCCACATCAGAGGTCCCGGGTTCAGTTCCCAGTGCCTTCTAAATTCATAGCACACAGCAAGTGCAAACAATAAGGAGGTGGGGAGAAATAAATAAAATAAATCTTTTAAAAAATTGTGTATTTATTAAAAAAAAGAAACAGAGGCATACAGCAGCAGACTTGAAATGATAGAAGAAAGAATAAGGGATGCCGAAGACAGAACAGCTGGAATTGAAGAGAGAAAAGAATGGAAAAAATTGAGTAGGGCCTCAGGGAGTTGAATGATAACATGAAGTGCAACAATGTATGTATCATGGGATTTCCAGAAGGAGAAAAGAAGGGAAAGGGGGCAGAAAGAGTGTTTGAGAAAATAATGGCTGAGCGTTTCCCAACACTATGAAAGAAATGAATTTACATGTCCAAGAAGCACAGTGTACCCCAATTAGAATAAATCCCGAATAGACCTACTCTGAGACACATACTATTCAGAAGGTCAAATGCCAGTGATAAAGAGAAAATTCTGAGAGCAACAAGGGAGAAGCAAACCATCACATACAAGGGACACCAAGTAAGTAACTGGATTTCTCATCAGAAACCATGGAAGCAAGAAAACAGTATTATGATATAATTAGGATATGGAAAGAGAAAAATTGCTGGCTGAAAATTCTTTATCCAGCAAAATTGGCCTTCACATATAAAGGTGAGTTTAAAATTCACAAATAAACAGAAACTAAGAGAGTTCATAAAAAGAATCCAGCTTTGCCGAAAGCATTAAAGGGAGACCTACAGCCCAAAAGAAAAAGACAGGAGAGAGAGATTTGGAGGAGAGTGTATAAGGAAAGACTATAAGAAAGGATAACCAAAAGAGTAAAAAGATGAAAATAAGATATGACATATGAAAACCAAAGAATAAAGTGATGGAAGTAAATAATGCATTTCTCTGTAATATCAATAAATGTGAATGGATTAAATTTTGCAATCATAAGATGTAGACTGACAGAATGGATAAAAAAAATCATGAGTCATCCATATGCTGTCTACAGACGCTTGCTTCAGATCTAGAGATAGAAATTGCCTGAAGATGAAAGGCTGGAAAAAGATGTTCCACACAAACAGTAACCAAAATAAGTGTATGGGTAGCTATACTAATATTGCACAAAACAGACTTTAAATGCAAAAAAAGTTTAAGAGTTGCAGAGGGCCATTATATATTAATAAAAGAGATAATCCACCAGGAAGATGTAACAGTCATAAATATCTATGCACCTAACCGGGGTGCACCAAAGTACATGAGGAAAATTCTGGTAAACCTGAAGGGAGAAATAGACATCTCTATAATAATAGTTGGAGACTTCAGCACACAACTCACATCATTAGATAGAACAGCTATACAGAAGATCAACGAAGAAACAGAGAACTTGAACCATCTGATAAACAAGCTGAACCTAACAGATGTGTAACAACGTTGCATCCAAATCAGCAGGTTATGCATTCTTCTCAAGTGCTCATGAAATCTTTCTCCAGGATAGAGACCACACGTTGGGTCACAAAGCAAGTTTCAATAAATATAAAAAGATTGAAATTATACAAAACACCTTCTCGGATCATGATGGAATGAAGCTAGAAATCAATAATAGATGGGAAAGGGTAAAATTCACACACGTGTAAAGGATAAACAGCACAGTCCTAAACAATCAGTAGGTCAAAGAAGAAATTGCAGGAGAAATTAGTAGATATCTCAAGAAGTATGAAAACGGGAACATAACTTATCAAAAACTTATGGGATAGAGTGATGGTAGAGCTGAGAGGAGAATTTAAAGCCCTAGATGCATATATTAAAAAAGAAGAAAGAGTTAAAATCAAAGACCTAACTGAACACCTGGAAAAACTAGATAAAGAACAGCAAACCAATCCCAAAGCAAGTATAAGGAAAGAAATAACAAAGATCAGAGCAGAAATAAATGAAATTGAGAAGAAGAAGAAAAAAAAAAAACAGTAGAGAAAATCAACAAAACTAAAAGCTGGCTTTTTGAGAAGATCAGTAAAATTGACAAACCCCTAGCCAGACTAACAAAAAAAAGAAGATGTAAATAAATAAAATCAGAAATGAAAGGGGGCACATTATGACCGACCTCACAAAAATAAAAAGGATCATAAGAGGATATCAAGAGAAATGATATGCCAACAGATTAGACAATCTAGACGAAATGGACAAATTCCTAGAAATGCACAACCTACATTGATTTTACAAGAACTCAGCAAACCAATCACATTTAAAGAGATTGAATCAGTCATCAAAAATTTCCCCAAAAAGAAAAGCGCAGGACCAGATGACTTCACAGGTGAATTCTACCAAGCATTTCGAAAAGAATTAATACCAATCCTGTTTAATATATTCCAAAATATTGAAAAGGAGGAAAAATTACCCAATGCATTTTATGAACCTACTTCACTTTAATGCCCAAGCCAGATAAAGATACTAGAAGAATTGTTCATTAGAGCAATCTCTCTAATGAACATAGATGCAAAAATTCTCGACAAGAAAACTTGCAAATCAAGTCCAACAGCATATCAGAAGAATTGTACACCATGATCAAGTGGGATGAATTCCTGATACACTTGGATAGTTCAACACAAGGAAATCAATTAACATAATATACCACATTAACAAATTGAGGAAAATAAACCACATGATCGTCTCAATCCTGATGCAGAAAAGGCATTCGACAAAACCGAGCATCCTTTCTTGATAAAAATACTTCAAAAGATAGGAATAGAAGGAAAGTTCCTAAATATGAAAAAAGACATATATGAAAAACCCATAGCCAACATCCTACTCAATGGGGAAAGGTTGAAAGCGTTCCCTCTAAGATCGAGAACAAGACAAGGATGCCCTCTGTCACCACAGTTATTCAACATTGTACTAGAAGTTCTAGCTAGAGCAATTAGAGAAGGGAAAAAAAAAACAACAACAATAAAAGGCATCCAAATAGGAAAAGAAGAAATAAAACTATTGCTATTTGCAGATGACATGATCCTATATTTAGAAAATTCTGAAATGTCTACAACAAAACTACTTGAGCTAATAAATGAGTTCCAAATAGTGGCAGGATACAAGAGCAACATGATTCAAAAATCATTAATGTTTCTGTACACTAGTATTGAACAATCTGAGGAGGAAATCAGGGGAAAAATTCCATTTACAATAGCAACAAAAAGACTCAAATATCTAGTAATTAATTTAACCAAAGAAGTACAGGTCCTATTTTTAGAAAACTACAGAATACTGCTAGAAGAAGTCAAGGAAGAGCTAAACAACTGGAAAGACATTCCGTGTTCATGGATTGGAAGACTAAATGTAGTTTAGATGTCAACCCTACCCAAATTGATTTATAAAGTCAATGCAATACCAATAAAAATTCCAACAGCCTATTTTACAGAAATAAAAAAGGTAATTACTGTTAAGCAAGTAACTATTCAGAATAAAACTCGGCTCCCAGTTGAATTTTAGAACCGTTTATTCAAGCGGCCGGGCTCATGACCTTTCCATAGGCGAGAGCGCTGAAGCAAGGATTTAGCTATTTTTTTATACTTTTTTTGCAAGAACTGAAACCAACTTTTAGACAAAGGACTAGGGGGGGGGGGGGGGTCTCTCTTTGCGATTGTGTTTGACACGTTGT
>PVKH010040354.1:0-11070 GCA_004027955.1 Chaetophractus vellerosus | reverse complement strand
TTCAATATCTCTAGTACTTAAGTTAGATTTCTCAAAGTACAAAACTATTTTTAATCTACTTTCTAAAAATATAGTATATATTCTTGGCCTAAATAATGATGTTCCTAAATTACATTCTTAATTGCATCATACTAGTCAGTGCATCTTTAATTTTGAAAACTGGTCTTCTGGTTGGCATATACTCTAGTGTCATTTCTGGAAATAGGAATAATTAAGTTGTAGAAGAATGATAATTTACCAGTGATGGCAATAATTAATTTTCTTTAAGTAAATCTGATCGGGAGACTCTTTATTGCAGCTCTTGAAAGCCTATTTAGAAATTTGAACTAAAATGTACCTAATATTCATATTATTTTTCTTGAGATGTATTTAATTAAAATTTCCTAATTCTCTATTAAATTATAAAGCTAAAGAAACATGTTTTTAAAAAATTCAATTTTCAGTTTAAATGCTTTTATAATAACAAAAATTTATAAAAACTTTTAGTTATTTATTTTTTATTATGAATATAATGCTTGGCTTGGAAAAAAGAAAGCAATGGAAATACTCAAAAAGTTGTCCAAAGCTCCAAAATTTAGGGAGAAATATTTTCTTTTACTAGAGAAGTTGTAGATTTACAGAAAAAGCTTATGGAAAATACTAGGGAGAGATATGTTAAATGGTTTGGTATATTTTCTTGCAGCTCTTTTAATGAGATGATAAAGTTCTTAAAGACTCTAGAAGTTTTTCATAGAAGTACTTCTTAAGGATTTTAAAAGGATTTTGATAAATATAACTATTATCAAAATTATTTCCTCATGTCAAATGACTCTTAACATTCCCTATATCTCTTAGTGAAGTCATCATTAACCTCTCTCCTGTACTGCTCCATCAAAGTGATTAGCTATTGCAATAATTGTGTGAATAATACCTTAATCCACTGGCCTCTCAAATACTTTTATTCTCTTTTCCCATGAACTTTTTCCCACCCTTCTTTAGCTATTTACTGAGATAGCCAAATCCTAGATATTATTACCAATATCTGAAATTTAGGGCACTAAATTTGTTCTATTGAGTCAAAATGACCACCTCCATTGAGCATTGCCTAGTGAGACCCCTTTGGAGAAGGGCTATTGTAAAAGACAAAAACAACTGACCTGCAAGGACTTTTTGAGAAAATGAGACACATCCTACAGAACTTCATAAATACCTGATGATAAAGCAGTTTTGGTCCAATTGAGAGAGCTCATCAAAATGGACAACCATCCTAAGCAATGTATATCTGTTCCCCACTTTGTAAGAACCCCTCTATGGAAAATGTAAACTTAATATAAGCCAATCAGAACATTTCCTCACTTGTTTCCATCTTCACCCTATATGAACTTCCCCTCTACACTCCCTCAGTGGAGCTCCCTTCTACTTTTTGAAAGGGATGCTACCATATTCATGACTTGGCAAATAAAGCTGTAATATACTAAATTTAATGCTGTTGAAAAGTGTTTCTTTCAACGGTTCCATCTCAATTTTTTTTAATAGTCTGACTCCAACCATCCTTCAACTTTAGCAGGAACTATGTTCCATTGATCTACTAGTTTTTATATTCCACCAATTTCATGTTCTTCATCCACATCCTTTCTTACACTAAAGCATTTATCCTCAACTGACAGATCCTTCTTTCCTTATAGTACTCACTTGACAAAAGTCCAAACTTTATTAAATACCATTTGCCTACACTTTCATTTATACAGTTAATTTTGAGTAGTGGGAGTAAAAATATAAGCATGCTGACTGGTCTTAAATTTAAATGCATCTAGGCCTAACCTCAAGTTGTTCCTTAGGACTATCTGGCAGTCATACTATATTTCCTTATTTGATTCATACACCTACTCTCTTAGAAGATTATTTCAAACATATTAGCTCTCCCCAAAAGTCTTTTACCTCCTTTTTATCCTCACTGCCACTTCCTAGTTCACTAAGAAACCAGGATAATTTAGAAGACAACACCTTCAAACTAATTCCATCACATCTAACCATCTGTACGTGTCTTGTCTCCAACTTATAATTGTGAAGTAACTGTCCTTGATTATCTATGACTTTATCCCCACCTGTGCCTCTCTCACTTTATCAAGGGTCTTGTTATTGCAATTTTCAACCCACAATCATGAATCATCCATTTTCACTTCCCTACACTGATTATTATCAACAGCATTCAAGTGTGTGGTTACTTTCTTGTCTCTAAAATAGTCTCTTGACCCAACATCCTCCTCAAGTTACAAGAACATTGCTTTCATCCCTTCACCAAAATTATTGTAGATTTTTCTCTTCTCTGCACCTCCAATTTATTTCATCTTACCGTCTCTTAAAGCTACAGTCTGACTTACAACTTCCACTCCTTTAACATTGCATTTGTCAAGTCACATTGATGTCTACACTGTTAAAACCAATGGTTAGTATGTGATGCTGGTATTACTTGGTGGTTCATCTGTCTTTCATGCTGTTGTTCCCTCTTTCTTCCTTGAAACTCTTCCTTCTTTTGACTTCCATGACACCAGGATCTCATTGTTTTTCTCTTAATAATATACTGGCTGCTGCTTCTTAGTATATGTTCCAAGATCCTTCTCAACTATCTGACATTTTACTGTTGTATTGTCCATGGATTACACCATAGAGCTGTTTACTTCCCCTTTTATACTTACGTCTTTGTTGATCTTATATAGTCTTCTGGTTTTGAGTGCATTCTGTACAATAAATCCTAAACTGTATCTCTATCTCCAACTTCTCCACTGAGCTGGAAACTAGAAAACTAGAATAACACAGAACCTATTCAACATTTTCACTTAGTTACCTATCTAAAAGAATATCTCCAATTTGGAATGGCCCAAAGAAAAATTTTAATATATAGTCCCATGTTCCCCCAACATGTTCCTCCTTCAAACTTCCCCATGCCAACAATAGCAACTCCATTATTTGAATTGCTCAGGTGGTAATTTTTCAAACAATTATTATTTGTATAGTCTCACACACAACTTTCAATCTTTTAGTAAAAGCTATTGGATTTACACTTAAAATATATTCATAATAGGGCCATTTCTGACCATCTCTTTCACTGGACAAAAGCCCTATAATTTTTTGCCTATTATTATTGGGATAGCTTCCTAACTGCGCTCCATACTTCTTCCCTAATCTCATTCCAATATACTCTTAAATGAGAGGCTAGACTAATTATTTGCTCAAAACTCTCCATTGACTTACAGAACCTGCTAGTCCACCATCATCACCAACAACATCATTCCTTTTTTACCCCTTGATTACTGTTTTAGCAACATGGTCTACTTTTCCAATCGGCCAACTTTCCAAAATATTCTCTTGTTTTAGGTGTTTTCATTTGCTGTTCCCTCTTACTAAGAGTTATTCTTTTTAACCTGTTCTTCTTTTTAACTTGAATTGTCTGGTTCCTAATCCTTTTCAGGTCTTTGCTCAGTTGGACCTTCCTGACTGCCTACTCAATGGTGCATTACAACTCCCAACCTACACACATATGCACACACACAAGTCTACCTTCCCTATTTTCCTTATTAGCTTTAGTTTTTTCCTCCATAGCACTTACCTCCTCTGATAAATACACTTTTTTTGTTTAATTGATTTTTTCTTTATCTTCCCTATTGTAATAATACTCTGTAAGGGAAGGATTTTTCTAAGATTTATTTTTCTACTTCTGTATCTTCATCTTCTAGAAGTGAATCATAAGTGGTGCTCAATAAAAATTTGATGGATGGATAAAGGTACATTTATCTGTAAATATTCAGGAGATCACTCTAAGTCCCTTGAATACAGATTACTAATTTAAATACTGTTTCAGTGCCAATATACAATGGATTCCATTCACTCTTGCCTATTCTATTCTTTCCTCTCTGCAGGGTCAAGCCCCAAAACTTACACATATTCTGTAATGCCAGTAGCTCATACTAAAATAAAATAAAATAATAAAGCTCATTTGACCTACTCATTCCCTTTGGTTAAAGACCTATTTCAAAATTTTTCTTGTATTCACAGTTTCCACTTCTGCTACTCCCCTTCTCCCTTGAAATTACTATAACAAGATTTAAAATCCAATCTCTTCAATGAAACTTTAAGATCAAAATGATTTGCAACTTACCAAACCCAATAATCACATGTACCTAGTCCTCATCATATTTGAGTTATTAGAAAATTGTGATTCCTCTCCTCTCAATCTCTTTATATTGAGGTACCCATAGATTATTACTTTGAACTCTTCCCTTTCTCTCTATGATGACTTCCAAATGACCACAACCAATCCAAAGGCTTCAGATCCATTCTTTTAGTTCATCACTCCAATGTTTATATTTAAAGCATGAACTTCTTTTTTAAATATCATCTGCTAACTTGACATCTCTTATGGATTCTTGATAGGCCTCTCAAAGTCATCTCTTCTAAAGTTTGTCATTGAATTTTTTGTTTTTAGTCTTTCCCATCTCAAAATGCTAATTTCACTCCCCTGGTTGCTCAAGCTAAAAATCTTACTAAGAGTTATTCTTCATACTTTTCTTTCTTTCACACTCACATCCAAGTGAACAAAAAAACTTTTAATATTAAAATTATATCTGGATTCAAACTTATTTTTAATTCCCATAGGATTATCATTTTATGCCAAGACAAATCTATTTCCTGCTAGTTTATTCCAAAAGCTCCTAGATGATACATTGCTTCCACCTTAGCCTCATTAAACTATTTTCCTTTTAAAACATAAATCAATATGATAATATCATGTTCAATATCTTTTGGTGAGTTTAAATTTTTCCCACATTATTATGAAAAGTCATTATCATGATATAAAAACCTCATTTATTGAGATTTTGGTTAGCTCATTGATTTAAATTACTCTAATAATCCATTCCCACTTCAGTGATACACTGCTCTAGAATCTTGGTTCCAAAAGGAGAGATACTTTCACAAGGGAATACAGAAAGAATCCCATTGGACTTCAGATTATGGCAGCCATCCAGGCATTTAGAGATTCATATGGCAAGACATAGGTAGACAAGCAGAAAAAATCACCATTTTGGCAAACTAATCAAGAAATAAAGCTGATGGGCACAGGGAAGACAATGTTTTGTACTATGGTGATACATTGAGCATATTTTGGTACTTCCTTGACCAATTTTGGTAGGAAAAGAGAAAATACAGAATCTTAGACCTTTGAAAGATGGGGGTCTGACTAATGCCACCAGTAAGCTATTCAGAAGTGCTAGCCAGAGAGGAATCTAGAATGGATAATAGAAGATTATAGTAAATAGAATCAGTCACAGCATTGAAGAAACAGCAAAAAGAGGCATGGTGGTTTGCTTCACTAATCTTTCTCTTATAGGCTTCCAGAGAAAAAGGCCATCAGAGCCCTTGGAGGAGCTGCTGTAATAAGTTTAATGAAGACATGGATCTGAGAAGCTCAGGAGGAGATGGTACTGGACTCAGTGCTGTTCCACTCTGATCTCCTTCTTAGAGAAGAAGGATGTATTCAACCAGCTGTTGGGAGTGCTGCTGGTTGACAGCACTCAGCTATCAGTTCTTTTATTTATTTATTTATTTTTATTGTTTAAATATATTTTTTATTTTTTCTAAAAGATAATTATATTACATAAAATATTAAATTTAAAAAAATGTAAGGGGTTCCCATATGCCCCACTCCCCACACCTCCCACTTTTCCCCACATTAACAACTTCTTTCATTAGTGTGGTACATTCATTGCAATTGGTGAACACATTTTGGAGCATTTCCACTAAACGTGGATTGCAGTTTGCATCGTAGTTTACACTCTCTCTCGCTCAATTCTGTAGGTTATGGCAGCATATATAATGACCTGTATCTGTTGTTGTAATGTTATTCAGGACAATTTCAAGTCCCCGAAATTGTCTGCATATTACACCTCTTTTTCCCTATCCCTGACTTCAGCACCTCCAGTGGCCATTGTCTCCACATACATGATATAATTTCTTCCATTGCTAGAATCACAATAAGTCTATAGTAGAATACCAATAAGTCCACTCTAGTCTATATTTTATCCCCCAATCCTCAGGATTCTGGGATGGTGATGCTCACTCCACCTCTAATTGAGAGGGGGCTTCAATCCCATATATGGCTGGTGGATGGGACTCTCTTGCTTGCAGCTATAGACTCTCTCAGTTCCTTAGTATGGTGATTGTCCATTCTCACCTCCTTGTTAGTTGTCCTAGGTGAGTCCAATGAACTGGAGAGTAGGTGTTGCAACTCCGCTGAGGCTCAGAACCCAGCTGGCACATGGACAGCCCAAAGATTCAAGTCTCTTGCATGTATACCTACCAACTCCAGCACCAAGTACAGGTTCAAATAGAAGGGACAAAAGAGGCACTTGTAGAGAATTCACAACTGAGTCTAACAGCACAAGAGAATGACTTAGCTAAAGTCAGGCCCTCTTTTCAAGGCTAGCCTTCATCTAGTGCCTAATCCACACAGAAGAATAAAGGCTGGGCCTGTCACATCAACTTTGGACAATTCTGAATCAATGGCCTTAGTTTAGTACTCACATGGGGTAAGTCTTTTTATGAATTTAGCCCAACCCAACTACTTATTCTCTATCCTGCTTTTTTTCTTTTCCACATGGGTGACTATCCTGAGACCTCCCATGTGTAAATTTCCTGTGTGCTAATTGCCATTTTAGAGTTTACCTTCGAAGGCTTGGAGCTCAGCTTACAACATTGTCAGATTTTTGTTGGTTTCTCACAATGCAAACTTTATTCTTTTTCCTAAATAATAATGCTAAATACAAAGAATATTTCTCAGAATGTCATTTGGTTATGATTTTCCTCTGCTTAATTATCAAAATTGATTCTCCACTTTTATAAGACACTGCTCAAATTCCCTAGTTGAAACTTAAGGGTCTCACAGTCTGGCCAGTTTTCCCAAACAACTTTAAATCCTACTATTCTGTCTTCCTAGGCTTCTGAAACAAATACCCAAAAATGGGTTGGCTAAAACAATGTGAATTTATTAGCTTACAGTTTTGAAGCCAGGAAAATATCCAAATCAAGGCATCATCAAGGTGATGCTTTCTCCCCAAGAATGTGGCATTCTGGGACTGACTGCTGGTGATCCTTGGTATTTAGTTTGTCACATGACAAGGCAAAAGGCATCATCTCCTGGTAGTTTCTTTCTTTTCTAGGTTGCATTTCAGCTTCATGATTCCTGTGACTTTTTCTCTTCCTGTCTGAAGTTCATTCTTTTATAAAGGACTACAATAATAGGATTAAGACCCATCCTGACTCCACTGGGTCACACCTTAACTGCAGTAGCCTCATCAAAGGGTCTTACTTACAGATAAAGGCCATTATATATTCTGTCATAATCTCCAAAATTGTGAGGGATATAGTAAAAATTATAATGTAAATTACAGTCCATGGTTAGTAGCAATGCTTCAATATGTGTTCATCAATTGTACCCATACCATAGGAATGGATTAAATTTAAGAACATGTTTTTCTGTGATACATACAGCTTCAAACCACCACAAACACTATTTTACAACAATGCTTTCTAATTTAACCTTTTACTTTCTCAACATCTTCTTATATATCATGGTCATCACTCCCATATATTTATGACTTTATGATGATTTAATTTTTTTCATTTAAAAAAAAAAGTTTTAGATTACATAATAGTTACATAAAAAATGTAGGGGATTCTCATATGCCCCACTCACTCTCCCTCCCACACTTTCTTACATTAACAACATTCTTCATTAGTGTGGTACATTTGTTACAATTGATGAACACATATTGAAGCATTGCTACTAACCATGGACTGTAATTTATATTATAATTTTTACTATATCCCTCACAATTTTGGAGATTATGACAGAATATATAATGGCCTTTATCTGTCATTTCAGTGTCACAGAGGACAATTCCAATGTCCCAAAAATGCCCCCATATTACATCTATTCTTCCTTCTCCCTCCTCTCAGAAACTTTGATGGCCACTGCCTTTATATCAATGATAAAAGTTCTTCCATTGGTAGAATAATAATAAGTTTATAATATAAAAATAATAAGTCTACTTTACTCTATTGTTCATTCCCAATCATGAGGATCTTGGGATGGTGATACCTACTCTGTTTCTAATTGAGAGGGGACTAGGCAGCATTGGGCAGATGGATGGAGCTATCTTGCTTGCAGTTGCAGACACTCTCTGTTTCTTGGGATGAGTGTTTTCCATCATCATCTCTTTGTCCTGGGTGAGTCCAGTGAACTGGAGAGTAGGTGTTTCAACTCTGCTGTGTTTCAAGGCTCAACTGGCACATGAATGCACCAAAGGTTTAAGTCTCTGGGACATATATTTAACAAATATAGTGTTAATCATAGATTCAAATAAAAGGGACAGAAAAGCCATGAGTAGGGAAGCTATAAATGAGTCTAAGTCTGATACACTGGGAGCATAAATTCCAGAATAAGGCCCACTGACAGAGTGTGGAATTCCTGAGCTTGTCTGTGCTGTTTATAATGTCTGGATGTCTCTATAGCCCTCTACAGCACTGCTCTTTGAGCCAAGGTTCACTGTAGCAGTCAATGAGATCCTGCTAAGACATGCAGAAGCACAATATCTGGAATGACCTCCTGACCACTCCTGAAATCTCTTTGCTGTATCACTTATTTGTATTTAATATTTCCCTTTTTTGATCAAAGTCCCACTCCATATGCATTTCTAGTTGGTGCTTGGAATAATCCCTCAGTTCCAGGGAGGCTCATCATCAGGAGTCATTATTATGCCTGGGAGGAAGGCAGTGCATTTATATGTTGAGTTTGGCTTAGAGGGAGGCCACATTTGAGCAACAAAGAGGCTTTCAGGAGGCAACTCTTAAGCAATATATAATACTATGCTAAGTTTCAATTTTACAAGAAAAGGTTCATAAGTACCATCATCAGTATCAATGGCCTGACAAGATGGTCTATCTTCCTTCACTACATACTGCCTTTGTATTTGGATTCTTGATGTTCTATTAGAGAATATAACAGGACTCCTCAGGTTGGGAATTCCATATTCTTTTGGTTATTGTGTGAGTCTCTACTCACAGAGACAATGCCCCATGAACACCTTAACATATTCATATGCCTTAGAAGCATATTCCAGGTGCACATCTCCCCACACATTCCCTCAATCCTGACATACCACATCAGTGATCCTTCCCTGCCACAGTTATGATGATTGTTTTAATTTGCTAAAGGTGCTGGGAGCAATATACCATAAATGGGTTTGCTTTTAAAATGGGAATTTATTAGGTTAAAAGCTTACAGTTCTGAGTCTATGAAAAAGACTCAGAATCAAGGCTTCATCAGAGACTGCATCAATGAAGGTTGCTTCCTGGTGATACTGGACTCCTGACACATGGCAAGGCAAAATCACAGCTTTGCCAGACTCTGTCTTCTCCTCCAGACTCGCTTTCTCCCCAAGTTCAGCTGTGGGTGATCAGGCATATGACAGGGTCCATTTGTCTCTCCCCTCTCTTTCAGGCCTTGTTGCTTCAGCTTTAGAATGCTTCATCTATGTTTTCTCTCTCTTGGGTTCATCAATATGAACTCTCTGTCACTGTATCTTTATTTCCCTCTGTCTGCAGCTTTTTAGCCCTCTATTTATAAAGGACTCCAGTAAGAGGATTAAGACCCAGCTTGGGCCACCCAATCTAATCAATGGCCCTTAATTGAGGTGGTCTAATCAAAGGGTCCCTTAACTGAATGAAATCAAAAGGTCCTGTCTCTGTTGTATTTACAGGCACAGGAATGTGTTCACTTTAATAACAGGATTTTCAGGGGTCCACAAAAGTATCAAATTATCACAATGATCAACTAATTGGAATTACTTACACCCATGCCTTCTAGATCCTATTCATCTTGCAAAATCATTCTAAAGTCTTTTATATATTAACCCTATCTAATTATCACTAGCAAATTATCTTCTCCTATCTTACTCATTATCCACAAAAATGATCACCTTTAATATTCATGAATTCACTTATGAGAAACCAGAATTTTACAACCTACTTCAGCAACTACTTTATTAGATAAAGTGAAAAATGTAAAAGCAATTCAGTCAAAAATATGAGAACTTTTACAAAAATAGTATAGCTTTTCATTGGGAATTTTCAGTTATTTTATGGTTTGTACTGTGTCCCTTTCTTTCCTAATTTTTTATCTGTGTAAATCTTAGCTTTCCTTATATATTGATAATTATCTTAAGTACAGTAATAAATACACTCCCACACTCTCTTTCCTTCTCACTCCTGCCTTACTTTCTTCACTTTTACAAGTTTTCAGTGATCCAAAAATATGCACTCAAATTGTTTACTGAATTGATAGAGTATAAATTAGAATGGGTGATATAGGTATGTTTTCTTATAGAAAGAAATTCTCTCAAAAAATAGTGCAAAGAATTATGTATAAAAAATTAAAATTAAAAATGGTCTATGGAAAACATGCCTCAAGTCTCCCTTATGACAAAGAACTAAGAAAAAGAAAACCAGACCAATGTAACAATACTCAAAAGTTATTTTCATAAGATTTAGATGTTATGGGGAAAAAATGACTGTCATCACAGATGATACTTTTTGTACTTTGGATAAAATTTCTTAGAATGCTAAATGACTTTTTAAAATTTGATCATCAGTTAAAGAAATGAGTACAGTAAGAGTTGAGTATCAATATTAATCATAGGGGGGCCGGCTGTAGCCCAGTGGATAGGGTGCCAGTTCACCACATGGGAGGCCTTGGGTTCAGTTCCTGGGGACCTCTCCAGGTGGGCAGACCGCCTTGAGAATGGCAAGCCACCGTGGGTGGGGCAGAGCCACCATGGGCAGGGCAAAAAGCAGCCATGGGCAGGGCAAGCCACCCACGAATGGAAGCAAAAAAGTCGCCCACGAATGGAGCAGAGTCGCCTGTGCAGTGAGCTGACTCAGTGCATCTCCGCAGTGGGGGAAGACAGAGCAGACACAGAAGAACACAAAAATGAACACAGCAAGAGCAAGCAGAAAGGGGAGGGAGGGATATGTAAC
>PVKH010040353.1:0-11074 GCA_004027955.1 Chaetophractus vellerosus | reverse complement strand
TGTCAAAAGAGTAGCATCGGGATCTACCAGGTATTTATAAGGATGGCCATCTATATTTGTAGTTAATTCATCCTCTGTCTAAGGTCAAGGCAGGATACTGGGCACTTTTTTCTTCCTTGGAGCACCCTCATGGATCTGAACTGAGGGATTTTTCATTGGCTTGGTTTTTCTTTTGTAAGATGGTGCATTTCTTTCCAGTGTGCCTGCTGTTTACAGTATCCACAAGTGTACTTGTCATTAGGGCATTGTGGCTGTGGGCCCATAGCTGTTTGATTTGCAGGTCCACAAGGTTACTTTGGTTCCTGCCTCTTTTTTGTTCTAAAAATTTTTCAAAATGTTCTGCCAGGTGTTGTGGTTCAGATAAAGGGGCTCTTTCCCGTTCTAATGACTGCTTTTGAATTAGGCATCCAATTTCAAGTTTAGCTCCACTGATAAAATGAGACGAAAGGGCTGCTAATACATCAGCACCTTCTTTAACTCCCAGATGTGGTCAGAACGTATTTTCCAGCCTATCTCAAAAAATCTCCTATCGTGTAATTCCTTTGTTTGTTTGCATGAGTGGATGATGGCCCAGTCAGTTTTTACTGGAAATATTTCAGGTATGGCTTTTAGGAGATGGAAGGAGAACCTTATCTGGCTTTATTGGTGACCCACAGCAATTTCTGTCCAGGTGGATGCCTGTCTGATGAGAACCACAAACTCACCAGTCTGTGAAGCTGCCTGGGACAACAGGTTTGTAGGGCCTACCCTATGATTCTTCTTATGATAATACTTTTAGACAGCTCAACACATTACAGTAACACAAGCAACAGCAGAAAGGGAAGAAAAGGAATGACCTGATTCCCCCAGCCATGCCAAACAAATGGGAACCAGTAACAAAACCCAGGTACTAAACTCAGAATAAATAGCTGAGGAAATCAACACGAACAGAGTGGAGTTCAGACCTGGTGCTGACTTACCACGTTGGCACAGCCTGGACAAGCATGAGCAGCAAAGCACGGGGCCCACTGTGGGTACTGCACCTGGTGGAAGGCTGAGGTCCAAGATGACAACCCATGCAGATTGGGTCTCAGTGCAAACTCCGCAGTAACAGGAAATTGATGAATAACGCCCAAATAAGAATAAAGGCTATTTATTCAGAGCTTGCCATCACAAGGGAATCAGCCACCATCACTTGTTTTTGCAGCAACTCAAAGGCAGGCAGAGAAGAGGAAAGGTTTGTAGTGGAAAAAAAAGGAAGACTTTAGATGTGTAGTGATTGGTGGCTGATGGCATGGGGAGGCTGGAGATGGGCTAACAAGAAGCAGAGAATCCTATTTGATTGGTTTCACTTTCTTGATTATGTCCTTTGGAGCACTAAAGTTTTAAACTTCGGTGATGTCCAATTTATTTTTTCTTTGGTTGCTTGTGCTTTTGGTGTCACATCTAAGAAACCATTGCCTAATCCAAGTTCATGAAGCTTCATGCCTATGTTTTTTTCTGAGTTTTATAGTTTTTATCTTACATTTAAGTCTTTGAACCATTTTGAGTTCATTTTTGTCCATGGTGTGACTTAGGCGTCCAGCTTCATTCTTTTGCGTGTGGATATCCTTATGTCCTTGCACCATTTGTCAAAGACACATCGAATTGTCTTTATACTCTTGTCAAAAATCAATTGACCATAGATAGAGGGTTTATTTCTGGACTTTCAACTCTTTTCCATTGATCTGTATGTTTCTCTTTATGCTAGGACTACATTGCCTTGATTGCCCTTGCTTTGTAGTAAGTTTTGGAATTACTTACTAATTCAGTGGCATGTGGCATTCAGTGTGATTCCTCCAACTTAGTTTTTCTTTATCAGAATGGTTTGGCTATTCTAGGGTCCTTGAATTTCCATATGTATTTTAGGATCAGCTTGTCAGTTTCTGCAAAGAAGTCAGCAGAATTTTGATAGGGATTGCATTGAATCTGTAGGTCAATTTGAGGAATATTGCGTTTTAACAATATTAAGTCTTCCAATCCGTGAACATGGTATGTCTTTTCATATAGTTATACCTTCTTTAATTTCTTTCAACAAGATTTTGAGTGTCCAGTGTTTTGAGATCTTTTTCCTTTTTAAATATAGGTGTCTACAACTATAAATTTCTTTCTGAGCTCTGCTTTAGCTTCACCCCATAAGATTTGTTATATTGTATTTCTGTTTTCAGTGTTTTGAAGGTATTTTCTCATTTTCCTTGTGACTTCTTCTTTATTCCATTGGTTATTTAGGAGTCTGTTGTTTAATATCCACAAATTAGTGTATTTCCCAAATTTTCTTCTGTTGTTGGTTTCTAATTTTACTCCATTGTGTTTGGAGATGATGCTTTGTGTTATTTCAATCATTTCAAATTTACCAAGGCTTTTTTTATGACCTCACATATAGTGTTTCCATGTGTACTTGAGAGTATATATTCTGCTATTGTTGGGTGGAGTGTTCTATAGGTGTTTATTAGAGCTAGTTTGTTAATAGTATTATTCAAGTCTTCCATTTTCTTGTTGATCTTCTGCCTAGTCATTCTATACATGATTTTTTAATGTTTTTTATTTTCTTTTATTTATTTTTTAATATATATTTTTATTTTAAAAATACTTAGATTACATAAATGTTACACAAAAAATATAGGGATTACCATATACCCCACTCTCCATACCTCCCATACCCTCCCACATAAACAACATCCTTCATTAGTGTGGCACTTTCATTGCAATTGATAAATGCATCCTGGGGTATTGCCACTGATCATGGACCATAGTTCACATTGTAGTTTACACTCTCTCCCACACAATTCTGCAGATTATGGGAAGATATAAAATGGCCTATATCTGTCATTGCAATGTCATTCAAGACAATTCCCAAGTACCAAAAAAACCCCCATATTACACCTGTTTTTCCCTCTCACTGTCCCCAGAACCTCCAGTGGCCATTGCCTCCACATCAATGTTGTCATTTTTTCCATTGCTAGAATCACAATAAGTCTATAGTAGAATACCAATAAGTCCACTCTAATCCATAGTTCATTCCCCAATCCTGAGGATTCTGGGGTGGTGATGTCCACTCCACCTTTAATTGAGAGTGGGCTTCGACCCCATACAGCTGATGGATGGGACTCTCTTGCTGGCAGTTGTAGGCTCTCTTGTTTCCTTGGTATGGTGGTTGTCCATCCTCACCTCCTTGGTAGTTTCCTGGGTGAGTCCAATTAACTGGAGAATAGGTGTTGCAACTCTGCTGAGGCTCAGGGCCTAGCCGGCACATGGACATCTCAAAGATTCCACGTGGTCTATTAAAGTCTCCAGCTTTTATTGTTGAACTATTTTGTCTTTTGTTTTATTTATTTCAGGACTCTGCTGGTAGGTGCATATATGTTTATAATTGCTATATCTGGGGCTGGCCATATAGCCCAGTGGATAGGGCGCCGGTATAACACATGGGAGGCCCCGGGTTCGGTTCCCGGGGACCTCTCCTAGCGGGCAGACCGCCTTGAGAAGGGCAAGCCGCCATGGGCGGGCAGAGCCGCCGTGGGCAGGGCAAAATACTGCCATGGACAGGGCAAAGCCGCCACGGGCGGGGCAGGTCGCCCGCAAACGGAGCGCAGCCAGCCACCCACGAACTGAAGTGGAGCTGGCCGTGAATGGAAGCAGAAGCCGCCCACAAGCAGGGCAAAGCTGCCTGCGCGGTGACCGGTCTTGGCATTTCGCCACAACGGGGGAAGACAAAGCGGACAGAGAGGAACACAAGAATGGACACACAGCAAGAGCAAGCGGGGGGGGGGGGGCGGAGAATGTAATAAATAAAAGAAAATAAATCTTAAAAATAAATTGCTATATCTTCCTGATGGATTGACCCCTCCTTTTTTAAAATCAATTTGAAATGTCTGTCTCTATCTCAAGTAGTATTTTTTTAAAGACTATTTTATCTGATATTAGTCTAGTCACTCCAGCTCCCTTATGGTTACTGTTTGCATTGTATATCTTTTCCCATCCTTTTACTTTCAACCCATTTGTATTTTTTGCACAAAGGTGTGTTTCCTGTAGAAAACATATAGCTGGATCTTATTTTTTAAATCCAATATCATAATCCCTGCCATTTGATCGTATTTTTAATCCATTCACATTTAATATTATTATTATTATTATTTTTTAAAAGATTTATTTATTTTATTACATATCTCCCCTTCCCCCCCGCTGCGGCGACGCGCCAAGACTGGTCACTGCGCAGGCGCAGCTTTCCCTGCTTGTGGGCGGCTTCTGCTTCCATTCACGGCCGGCTTTCAGTTCGCGGGTGGCTGGCTGTGCTCCATTCGCAGGCTACCTGCCCTGCCCGTGGTGGCTTTTTGCCCTGTCCGTGGCAGTTTTTTGCCCTGCCCACGGCGGCTCTGGCCCACCCATGGTGGCTTGCCATTCTCAAGGCGGTCTGCCCGCTAGGAGAAGTCCCCGGGAACTGAACCCGGGGCCTCCCATGTGGTATGCCGGTGCCCTATCCACTGGGCTATCGAGCTGGCCCCTAATATTATTATTGATATTGTTCAATTTAATCTGCATTTTATCTTTGTTTTTTGTATATTTCATGTTTTTCCCCTTTGTTCCTCTTTTACTGCTTTCTTTTGCATTAAGTGAATATTGTCTAATGTAATAGTATAATTCTTTCTTTTATTTTTAAAATTTTTTTTAAAGATTCATTTTTTTATTTATTACATATTCCCCCCTTTCTGCTTGTTCTTGCTGTGTTCATTTTTGCGTTCTTCTGTGTCTGCTTGTCTCCCCCCGCTGCGGCGACCTGCCGTCAGCTCACCGTGCGGTGGCCTGCCCACTCACGGTGGCTTGCCCTGCTCGTGGGGGCTTTGCCCTGCTCGCGGGGGCTTTGCCCTGCCCGTGGGGTCTTGCCCTGCCCGTGGCGGCTTGCCCTGCCCATGGCGGCTTGCCTTCTCAAGGCAGTCTGCCAGCTCGAGGAGGCCCCGGGAACCAAACCTGGGGCCTCCCATGTGATAAACCGGTGCCCCACCATTTGGGCCCCAGCCGGTCCCAGTATAATTCTTTTAATGAGCTTTCACTCTTGGGCTTATCATATACATCTTACTTTATCAACATCTACTTCAGATTTGTACCAACTTAATTCCAGTAAGATATAGATAGGTTCCTCTTACATAGTTCTAGTCCCTCTCCTTGCTTTTTATTATTAATGTTCTAAATTAATAATATATGTATGGTACAGTCTTGGTGGATTGGCTCAAACAATATGAATTTGTTGGCTTATATTGGCTTATAAGTACCAAATCAAGGTTTCAGCAAGGCCACACTTTTTCCCAGAGTTGGTAGTACTCTGGTGATGTAAGTCCTTCATCACATGGTGATGTCCTTGGTCTCCTCTTCTGTGTTTGCCCTTCTGGTTTCTGCTGACTTCTGGCTTCTTCTGTGGTTTTCCTGGCTTCTGGCTTATCTTTCTAAGGATTCTAATAATATAGATTAAGGCCCACCCTGATTCACTTTGGCCAGACCTATATAAGATCTTAGAAGATCCTCTTTACAAATGAGTCCATGCCTTACTGATAATACATCCCCAAAGAATCCTTTTTTTTTGTTTGTTACATATCCCCTCCCCCCTTTCTGCTTGGTCTTGCTGTGTGTCCATTCTTCTGTGTTCTTCTATGTCTGCTTCTTGTCTCCCCCTGTTTTTGCAGCCATGTGCCGAGTCGGCCCTCCGTGCAGGCGGCTCGCCTGGCTCGTGGGTGGCTCCATTCCGTTTCACGGGCGGCTCCGCTCCGTGTTTTGCGGGCAGCACAGCTCTGTGTTTCGTGGGTGCTCAGCTCCGTGTTTCACGGGTGACTTGCCATGCCCGTGGTGGCTCCACCCTGCCTGTGGCGGCTTTTTGCCTTGCCCATGGCGGCTTTGCCCCGCCCACGGTGGCTTGCCTTTCTCAAGGCCGTCTGCCCACTCACAGAGGTCCCCGGGAACTGAACCCAGGGCCTTCCATGTGGTGTACCGGCGCCCTTATCCACTGGGCTATACAGCCGGGCCCCCCAAAGAATCCTTTTTAAAAATATCTTCACAACAACAGAAATGTAGATTAAAATTAAGAATGTATCTTTTGTTGGGGTACATGATTCAATTTACCATAGGTACAAACATGACAATACAGTATTATAATTATTACTTTATACAATTCATGTCTATTAAAGAAGCTGAGGAAAGAAAGGAGAGCAAATATAAATTTATAGGACTTGTTATATTACCCTCCTTATTTACCATGCCCAGCTTTCTTCATTTGTTCCTATGGATTCATCTGACTTCATTTGCTCACTACAATACAGCTTTCCTCCCATAGACCTTCTTTGTGATGTTGTACTCAAATATATTACATTACTACATAAGTCCAAAAATACAATTATATACATATTGTTTTATGCATTTCCTTTCTAAATCTGTTAAAAGCAAGGAAAAGAAATAAGCATTTACATGTCTTTTATAAATACATAATTACCATTACCAATTGTTTTAGTCTCCAGGCTGATAAAGCAAATACTATGCAATGGATTGGCTTAAACAACAGGATTTATTGCCTCATGATTTTGAGGCTAGGAGGAGTCTAAAATCAAGGTATCAGCAACATGAGGCTTTCTCTCATAAGACTGTGGCTTTCTGGAGATGGCTGCTGGTAATCCTTAGTCCTTGGCTTTTCTGTCATGTGACAAGGCACTTGGCGGCCTTTCCCAGCTCCTCTACTAGGTTCCATTCTGGTTTCTGGCTGTTCCCACTCTGGCTTCTCTCTCTGTGGCCTTCTGTATAAGGCCTTCAGTTTTGGCCCTCAGTAATAGGATTAAGACCCATCCTGACTCAGTTGGGTCAAACCTTTACTGAAGTAACCACATCAAAAGATCCTATATACAATGAGTTCACACCCACAGGAATGGTTTACAATTAAGAGCATGTTTTTCTGGGGTACATATCTCCAAGTCACCACACCAGAGCTCTTTGTTTTTGGTGTGTGGATCTAAATTACTGCATGGATCCACTTGCTTTCAGGCTGAAAAACTTACTTTAGTATTTCTTATAAGGTCAGACTGCTAGCAATGAATTCTCTCAGTGCTCTTTTACATGCAAACATCTTTATTCTCCTTCATATTTTAACAATATTAAATATAAGATGCTTGATAGATTTTTCTTTCTGCCCTTTCAATATATTACTTCACTAACTTCTGTCTTCCATTATTTCTGAAGAGAAGTCAGCTGTTAATTTTATTGGGGTTCCCTTGTATGAGGCTGGTTATTTTTCTCTTGCCTCTTTCAAGATTTTCTGTTTTTCTTTAACTTTCAACATTTTTACTATGATATGTCTGGGTGTGTGTCTCTGCATTTATCCTACCTGGGAGTTTATTGAGCTTCCTGGTAGTTCATTGGACATCTCACAGTTTTGAATATGAATATTTCTTGTGAGATTATGAAAGATATCATTAGTCACAGCTTCTGAGTGCTAAGACCTTATAGCTGAATTCAGCAGACATCAAAGAAACAAGGAATCATGACCAGGCAGTTTATAAATTGCCTTCCCTTTATAGCAACCAGGAAAAAAAGAATCATTATTCTAGATCTAACCTACAAGCCATGTAGTGCATGACAGTGGCCCAATGTGTGGTTTGAGTGGTTAATTGGTAATCTCCATGATATCACCCCAAAAAGATGATTCCTTGGCATCTCCTGAATCCCTGCATCAGAAGGTGCAGGTGTAGCCACAGGTGAAGAGGTGGGAAGCTGCTTCTCCACTAAGGCCCATCATTTCAACATGTAGATTGCCTTTCTTAGGATGTTCTGCCCATGAGATATTTAGAAAAACCCTTTACCTGTTTAGCTTGTGTGAGAATGGGGTAAAATTTCATTTTCATGCCATCTCTGATTGATTGGTAATGACTTGGACTATTGTGGTGGGAAGCTTTTGAGTCCCTGTGATGAAGGGGCATGAGTATGGCAATCTGTTAGCAATGCCTGTCATGGCAAGGAAGGGGGAGCTGTAGCACTTGTGTCGGTATTTGCTACTTGTTAACCAAGAGGCTAGTGGAACTCATCAATTTCCTCCTAGGTCTATTGCATAATTTAGGCCTCCAAGTGTGAGGCTAATATGCTGGGATTAATTGGTAATTCAAGCTGCCTTGTTTGTATGTTTAATTTCAGAGGATTTAACTCATGAAACTGGATATCAGAAAGGATTACTGTGGATGGAAAATAGGTTTGGATCAAACAGTTATATATACTTGAATACTATCTAAGTCACATCAATATTTATATGCCAAGTGAAAACTTTTCCTCCCTGTTCCCCATACAATATTCATGTGGTTCAGAGACATGGATCTTAAGGTAAAGCATTCTGGAAACCACCCGAGTCTGAGAACTATAGGTAGACCCCTTTATTGACTTTCTTTGAGAGAGAAATCATTCAGTGAATACGAGTTATCACATAGAATCATGAATTTAGAATAGACATTAGATGCCATTTGGTTCAGCTTCCTGCTAAGTAAGATGCTAAACTGATTGCAGTCACTAAGCTGCCCCAGCTTTCTGGATAGCTGTCTGATCCCAGAAAGATGCCAGCCCTGGCAGTTCTCATGTCGTGTCCTCTCTTTACCTTTCAGAGAGCAGAGGAAGGAAGCTCAGGAGAGTGCTATTTAAAAATCGTTCAATTCTGTATTGAGTTCGGGTAGTTATTAAATACCAATGAACAATTAAACACATGAAAAGGCATAGTTTTAATAGATTAATATCTAATAGGAAGTCCATTAAAACGCTGTGGGCAGAACCAGCTACAAAATATGTGGTCAATACAAATGTAAATGTGGGGCCCTTTGTTAAAAAATTATTAAGACTTTCAAGACGGAGACAGCAAGGCATTAAATCAAGTCAAAGACCCTTCTAACTGTGGTGCCATGTGCAGCTGTGCAGGTTGCAAGCTCATTCAACTGGCCCTGCTGCTATTAACCTTGTCCTAGGAGATCCCAATGCAAGGATATGTTTTGCAATTTGTTGGAAGCTCGTTTGCATGTGTACAGATCAGTTTATTTGTTTCACACAACACTAGTTTCAGGCAAAACTGTGATGTGCATACAATTTATCTTCTAGCTCTCACACCTAGAATTTATTCACCTTATCTGCTTCTCCAACTGTCCCCTCCTATTGCTGGGGCGGGGGAGGCAGTGTTGGTCTATGTTGGAAGTTGTTGCTAAAGGTCAGTTCCTCTAGCTGCCATACAACCAACAAATATTTATTCAGTATCTACTGTTGCACTGTCCAATACAGTAGCCACTAGCCACATGTGGCTATTTAAATCAATTAAAATTAAAATAAAAAATTAGTTTTTTTGGTCATATTGACCATACTTCAGTGGCTCAATAGCTGCATGTGGCATAATGGGCAGAGCAGATAAAGAATATTTCCATCATCACAGAAAATTCTATTGAACAGTGCTGGTTACACATTTTAGATTAGGTGCTGGGGAAGCAAGGAAGGGGGAGAGATTATTTTTGAAACTGCAAGAGCCACATTTCCTGTATCTCTTGATATAAGGTGGAGAAGAGAATGTGAGGTGTGGGAAATACAAGTGTTGTGAAAGCACTTAGAATATAGCCAAGAAAATATTCAAAAGGATATGTGGGAGGAAAGAAGATCTGAAGGTAGGTGATGGGACTATGTGGATTAGAGGGAAGAAAAACTGAGCAGAGTTTTAATCAGTCTTCAATTTAACATAACTCTTCTTACCCTTGAATAAATATATGTTTGTTATATAACCATTCTGTACCAGGCCTTGAGGGCTGCCACTGAGGTTTAGAGATTTTAAAGTCAGCATTTACCAGGATCCTCTGCCTCTGCTTTACATGTTGATGACTTTCCGGATTTAGCTCAAGGTTCTTTTCTGCAAACAGTTGGGATGATTCTATCCAATTCCTGTGAATCCAACCGCCACTTGGATGATCACGACTCCCAAATCCACAGGTCTTCAATCCAGACTGTTCTGCTGAGGTCCCAGGGCCATAGATGCAATGACCCGATGAGGAGTTCCATGGTGAGACTCAGAGACACCTGCCACTCAACGTGGCCAAACCTGAACTGATCACCTCCTTTTTCTCCTCTTATTGTTCCTAGGTCCGTGAACGGTGCTGATGTCCACGTAATAGTTACAGCAGTAACAACCAAAACAGTGATTATTATTACTACTAGTATATTAGTGGTCGTACTTTTATTACTAATAGTAACTAACATTTATTGAGCTCTTCTTTTATTCCAGGCACTTTGTGCACATTATCACATTTGATATTCGTAATAATATTGTGCTGCATTATATTATTATCATTTTACAGATAACGAAATGGAGCACAAAAAAGTAGATCACTTGATTGCACAAATAGAAAATGACACACTCAAGTCCAGGTCTGTCTGACTCTGGACACTTTGCTCTTATTTCTTGTACCACATTCACGCAACTCTGATATCACCTGGGAGTCTGTTAGGTAGACAGAATCTCAGACCCCATCTGAGACCTACTGAAGCAGAATCTGCATTTTAGGAAGATCCCCAGGTGACTTGTGTACACGTTAGCATTTGAGAAGCGTTATAATAGACTGACCTTTCTCCACACCTCCACCTGCCCACCACATTCAAGAGAATAGGAAATCAGACTGAAACTGTTTCTCTTCTTTTCACCTCCTTTCTTTTTCCAGGGTGTGCCTTAGATAAGACACTCATACCTTCTGTTTTAGTTCTCTAGGCTGCTTAAAGCAAATACCATGAAATGGTTTGACTTGAACAGTAGGAATCTATCAGCTTTCAAACTTTCAGTTTTGAGGCCAAGAAAATGTCCAAATCAAGGCATCATCAAGGTGATACTTTCTTCCCAAAGACTGGCTGCCAGCAACCCCTGGCTCTTCTGCTGCATGGCAAGGTACATGGTGCATCTGCTGCTCTCTCCTTTCTCTTCCAGGTTTTGTTGATTTCAGCTGCTTGCTTCCGTGGTGTTCCCTCTCTCTCTCTCTTCATTCTGTTTTTTGTTTTATTTTTTCTTTATTTCTTTTTTTTTTTT
>PVKH010040352.1:0-11074 GCA_004027955.1 Chaetophractus vellerosus | reverse complement strand
GCCACAGTCAAAACAACCTTCAGGGAGAGGCCACTGCCCATCTGAAGCACCAGCCCAGCGTCCCCGTCCCAGGCACAAAAGCGTGGACACGTTCAAAATAAATACTCAGAAACGCATCCCTTTCTAAGCTTCAATTTCTGTTACTATTGACTGGCATAGGATGGGTTTAGACAAGGCGTTTATTCACTAGGAACTTCTGTGAGTCTCCAGCACAGCAGGGGCATTAATCCCTGCTTCACGGGGACTCTCATCCTCCTACAAGCAGCTCTTTCATGGGCAGGGAGGTGAAGCTTCCCCGATTGTCAGCAGCCAGAACACCAGCGGACACTCACTAAGTCGGGACCAGGCTCCCTAGCAAGCTCTGCCAGGCAAGAAGCAAAGGGAGGCAAGCGGCCAAAAGAGCCTGTGGGGTGGGGCAGCACTAGGAAAATGTGTAATTACAGCAGAGGGGCTGGGGCATGTGTGAAGGACACATCTCTCTGCCTGAAAATCCACCAGGTCCTCTTGTCCACTTGTCACACACATATCCCATGTTCAATCGGGAGGCTGCAATTCTCAGGGGTCTACGGGCCATCTGCCACCATCACCACAACAAGGTCCTAAAGAACTTTAAATACACATGCACACACATACATACATGTGCACACAGCTACACACATGCCCAATGCAAACACGCATGTACACACCTACACACGTGCATACACGCAAACAGGTATGCACACACGTGCACACAGCTACACACATGCACATATGCAAACACCTACACACATGCCCACACTCACACATACAAAAACTTACACAATGCTGGTATGAATCTAGCCAATTTCAATATTCAAATTTCAAGTAAAAACATGAGATTTCTAAAAGTAGAGCAGCCTCTCCATACCCAACAATGCATTACTTGATGATTTTAATTCAAGAGCATTCAATTTGACAAACACTTACGAAGAAACTATCATATACTTAGCACTGGCTCAATCATTACCCCATAGAAGACACAAAACGGTACGGTAATTCCCTGCTCTCAAGAATCTTAGAATAAACCAAAGAAAAATAGACAATCCTGAAGGTACCAAAAAAATGTTAGAGAAACAAGGATAACCATTATAACAAATTTCACATCAGAAATCATGCAAACACAAAAACAGTGGAATAAAACATTTAAAGTGTCCACTGAACCAAAATACTATAACTGGTGAAATTATCCTTCAGTGGTAAAAAGGACATAGAGACTTTCTCAGATACACAAAAACAATGTCAAGAGCACTGCCCTACAAGAAAGTTAAAAGAAATTCCTCAGGCAGAAAGAAAATGATATAGGTCAGAACTGTATGTACATAAAGAAAGGAAGAACATTGGAAAAGAAATAGATGAAGGTAATATAATCTTTTAGTTTGTGTGTTCTTATTTGCTATAAATTATAACAGACTCTTTAAAGCACTAAATATAAAAATGTATTTGGTATTTACAGCATTAAGTCAAAGTGAAATGAATGACAACAATGTCACAAGGATGGAAAGGATGATTTAGGAAAATTGTTATAATGTACCTAGTCTACAAGTGAAGCTTATTAAATAAAACTGAACATATAGTGTAGACCCTAGGTCAAGCACTAAAAAATTGCTTTAAAGTAGTATAGATGATAGGTCAAGAGCATAGATAATAATGGGATCATAATGAAATATTCACTTAAAACCAAAACAAGCAGAAAAAAAGGGAAAGAAAGAAGTAACACATAAAAATATAAGAGCAAGATGGTAGATATTAATTCAACTGTGCCAATACTTACTTTAAAGGCGAATGGTCTAAACACACTAGTAAAATGACAAAGACTTTCAGATTATCAATAAAAAACAAAATCCAATTCTACGCTGTTAAAAGCAATTTATTTTAAATATAAAGACTTGGATAGGTTAAAAATTAAGGATGAAGAAAGACATACCAGGTGAACACTAATCAAAAGAAAGCTGGCATATCAATACTAATTTCAGAAAAGAAGATTCCAGAAGAAGGAAGATTGTCAAGGATAAAGAGTGATAATACAATGCTGTATATGCATGCATCTAGTCACAGAGCATCAAAATACATGAGGCAAACCTGACAGAACTGAAAGAATAGGCAATTCACTATAATAGTTGGAGACTTCAATATCCCTATCTCAGATAGATCAACAATGCGTAAAATAAGGAAGAGTATAATAGGACATGAAGAAAACTATCAATCAACTTGACTTAATTGACATTTTTAGAACACTTACAACAGCAGAATACACATTATTCTCAAGTACACATGGAGCATTCACCAAGATAGATACATTTCTGGACATAAAACAAACCTCAATACATTTTGAATAATAGAAACCAATTTAAGTACTTTCTCAGACCATAGCAGAATAAACTTGAAATCAATACAAGCAAATCCCTAGATATCTGGCAATTAAACAATATACTTATAAATAAGTCATCAGTCAAAGAAGAAGTTTAAAGTTCAAATAAAATGAAACTGCAACATCAAAATCAGTGCTTAGAGGGAAATTTATAGCATTAAATTCATATATTAGAAAGCATCTAAAATCTATAATATGAGCTTCTATTTAAGAAAGTAGAGAAAGAAAAGTGAATTAAATCAAAAGCAACCAGAATGGAGAAAATAAAATTGGAGCAGAAATCAATGATATTGAAAAGAGGAAACAATAGAGAAAATCAAGAAAACCAAAAACTAGTTATTTGAAAAGATCAATAAAATAAATAAGCCTCCAGCAAGGGTAACCAACAATCTTAGAATAATTGAAGGGCTTTATAATGGTTTTGTTTGTATGGGGCAGTGTATTAGTAAGCCAAAGGGGTGCTCATGCAAAATACCAGAAATCTGTTGGCTTTTATAAAAGGTATTTATTTGGGGTAGAAGCTTACAGTTACCAGGCCATAAAGCATACATTACTTCCCTCACCAAAGTCTATTGCCATGTGTTGGAGCAAAATGGTTGCTGATGTCTATGAGGGTTCAGGCTTCCTGGGTTACTCTCTTCCTGGTGCTTGCTACTTTCCAGGCTTAGCTCCTCAGCTAGCTTCAGAAGGCCAGCTGTAGACTATCAGGTGAATGGCTTGTTTCTATTCCTGGGGCCTTTTCTCTTTCCTTACGACCAAGCTCTTCTGTGTGCTTACTTCCCGGGGCTCCAGCTCAAAAAGTCCAGCATCAAAACTACAACTCTCTTCTTTGCTGTGTAGTTTTCTCTGTGAGTCCCCATCCACCAAGGTGGCGGGAACTCAACATCCTACTGACATTGCCCAAAGCCCTAATCATAATTTAATCATGCCCCTGTACAGACCAGTTTACCAACATAATCCAGTATCTATTTTTGGAATTCATAAACAATGCCAAACTGTCACAGGCAGTATCTCTGCATTTAAAAGAATGCTGCTATTTACACTTCTTAGTTTGTTATTGAATCACTTAGGGTCTCTAAGAGGGCAGTGATGACAATAAAATTGCCAAATGCCATTTGGGCACTAAGCTTGCAATTCTGGAAACTGCCTTAGGGTGAAATATCCAGATACAGTTTCATGGATGAATGGAGGAGACAACCCTTACAACTGGGGAAACTATGGAGCATCCATTTGCTTCCTGTACATCAGCTCTACATTCTATGGAGTCACAATCTGTTTCACGTAAAGGTCTCTGATTTTCAAAGGGTCCTTCAGAGTAAACAGATTTTAGTTCTTCATGATGCTTTTGCTTCTAGTTCATTTTTTTTAATTCAGAAAATGAGAAGAGAACACCAAACAACTTTTTCTGGGTCTCTGCAAAGAACTTGTGGTGACCTCTCTCCAACTAGGATGTCACGGCCAACACTTCTCATTTAATTTCCTCATAATGGATGTCTGAGCTCTACCACTTCATATCTATACCCCTAGCAGAAACCTTCTTTTATTTCCCAGGGGGCCACAATATTTTTCCCATTCATTATTTTACCGAACAGTTTTTAAGAGGATGGACAGCATGTGGTTTATGTGATTATGAGAAGCTAGAGCTGGAAGACACCTCAGGGTCATTTTCTTCAAGCCTCTTATTTTACACATTAGGACTCTGCATGGAGAGGGAAGGAGTGGAAGTCACACAGCTCATTAGTGGAGCTCAGTCTAGAGCTGCCGTCCACAAACTTCCAGCTCAGTGGTCTTTCCTTCACCCCTCTTGGTACATCTTCTGTATTAGTCAGCCGAAGGGGTGCCTTTGCACTATACCAATAATTGGTTGGTTTCTATAAAGGGTATTTATTGGGGTAGAAGTCCACAGTTACCAATCCATGAAGCATAAGTTTCTTCCCTCACCAAAATCCATTGCCACGTGTTGGAGCAAGACAGCTGCCGATGTTTGCCAGGGTTCAGGCTTCTTGGGTTCCTCTCTTCCCGGGGCTGCGGTTCTCTCCGGGCTTAGCTCTTTGGCTTCCTCCACAAGGTCAGCTGTAGACTATCAGGCGAACGGCTCGCTTCTCTTCTCCTGGGGTGTTCTCTCCAACATCAGAACTGCTTCTCAAAAAACTGCTTCTCAAATCTGCTCCTTATGTCCTTTGCCTTGCCTTTTACATTCGATTCACCCACCCACCAAGGGGTGGGGCTCAATGCCCTACTGACGTGGCCTAATCAATGCCCTAATCATAACTTAATCATGCCCAGATGAACAGATCAGTTTACAAGCATGTTTCAATATCAATTTTTGGAATTTATAATTACATCAAATGGCTACATCTTCCTTCTCATTTTCATGAGAGGCAATCACAGGTGTATTTTCCTGCTTCACATACATAATCACAATACAAGACTCGGATTGGTTCGATCTTAGGCTTTGAAAAGCCCCATTTTTTTCTGTAATATCTTAACTGTTTTTCCTTTAAATTGTGACCAAACATATCTACTTATGGACCTCGTTCAAAAATTTAACTCATCCTTAGTCTGCCATTAAAGCCAAGAAAATCACCTAGGAGTCTACTTTCATCAGTTCAATTCTGGGAAAGCCAATTCTTTTCTTGAAGAGTTTAAAACAGTAGGGCTCCAGGAATTTCACAGTGGCTAATGGAGGTGGGCTCTGCAGTCACACTACCTGGGTCAGAATCCCACTTCTGCCACCAACAAGCTCTGTGACTTCAAGCCACCTGCCTCAACTCTCTATCTCTGGTTGCTCTAAAACAGGGAGAGTGGGATGATGAAATGAGTTGGAAAGTTAAAAGTGCTTGGAAAAGTAAATGTGTGTTAATGCTGGTTAACTCAAATTTACCAAAGAGAAACATTTGCAAGTGTTAAGCAAATAGTACATGTCTATCAGTTAGTTTTTTTCAGCCCATTTTCTGGAAATAATTGTTTTTTATATTAAGGACATTAAGACATAAGTGTTTATGTTTATATTTTCCTTTTCCTTGTGTTTTTGTTTTATGGACAAATATTATCTCATGGTGTTACCTGGAAGCACTGATATTTTTGCTTTAGTCTGTGTCAATCACATACAACTTACAGCCAACTATAATCTTTAATTCTTCTTTATAAGAAATTCTGTCAAGCCATGTTTCTCTTTTTGTGCTTATGAAGATCATCTTTTGATTTTCATCCATTCCAAGTAAATTTAATCTTAGATTTATCATCACATATTCCAATTGGACAAACTTTACTCTGGCCATTTATTCTGCTTCCATGAAAATCGGTATCTCCTGCAGACTCATGGCATCAAATATTGCTGTAGGGCTGCTATGGGTATCACCCTGTTCCCAAACAAGCTTTGATTTAAAATGTGAGATAGATAGGGCCAGAGAAATGCCCTGCAAAGTGCATGTGAAGACTTCTTTTCATGTGGACACGGAGCTTACTCGGCGTACTGTGGACATGGCTGCTCTATCAAAGATCGTATCATTTCTTAGGGCTCCTGTAACAAGTTCCCACCAGCTTGGTGGCTTAAGGCAAAATAAATTTATTCTCTTGCAGTTCAGGAGCCCAGAAGTTTCAAATCAAGGGGCCACATGGTCATGTCCCTCTGGAGGCTCTGGGGAAGAATCAGTTTTTTGCCTCTCTTCTGGCTTCTGGTGGCTGCTGGAAAATGCTGGCATTCCTTGGCTTACAGGCACATTGCTCCAGTCTCTGCCTCGGCCATCACACAACCTTCTCTCTGTGTGTCTGTGTCTCAATCTCCCTCTCCTTTCCCTTGTAAGGATGCCAATCACTGGAATTAGTGCCCACCTCGATCCAGGATGATCTCACCTGGAGATCCTTAACTCAATTACATCTGAAAAAGACCCTCAGTCCAAAAAAGGCCACATTCTGAGGTTTGGACTGGACATGAATACAGGAAGAAGTTATTCAATCCATTACACTAATGTATCCTCCCAGTATCACTGCTTTCCCAGATCACTTTTCTCTTATCCTCAAAGACACCGAGCAGGCTCTCGTCAAGTGCCTTGCTGAAATACAAACACCCTCTGTCTCCTACATCCCCCTGACCCAAAGCCCACCGTGTCTACCAGGAGCATGTGTTCCAGCCAGACCTTTAATAAATGTAAAAGGATTTGTATTTTATGAATATATTTTCATTTTACAAGCCTTGCATTTCACACCATCTGCTGATTTCGGCACTTCCCATGCTGCCAGTCAGCTAAAATTTTATTTTTAGGTGCCAACTCTGTAGGCTAAATTTTCAGGCGTTCTAAACAAAATACCTCAAGGGTCTTTTAAGACCCCATGAGGGTGGATTGTGTCAGAAGCCAAAATCACTTAGAATCACTTTGTGGTTATTTCATGCAAAGAGTAACGAAAACAGATGCAAATGGTGAAGGATCAAATAACCGATACTTATGTAACTGTATCATGCACACTGGCTGGAAGAGTTGACAATAAACAGGCAATTGTAAGTGAAACACACAAGCATCGGGAGAAATTCTCTGCAAAAAGAATTCAACCTGACAGTGAATAAACAGTGCAGCAATGGCCCCAAAGCACAGGACAGAATCCCTTGGGTGCTTTTTCTCCTCAAGAAGGCTCAGGTCCCCTCGATCCCTTCCTCAGTTTGGACTTAAACAGGGGAAGGAATGCAGCCAATGCATTGTGAATCAATGATCTTTTAGTAAAATACAAGTGCAGCCTTATTTCACCGAGAGCAGCCTGTCTTTTTCTCTGAGACCTCGGCCGGGCTATCAGCTGTGAGAAGTAGTGACCACCGTCTTCTGGACTATTTTCCTTCGGCTCTTTTGGAGACTCTCTGGGGGAAATGTTAGCCAGCACCTCACAAGCTCAAAAATTCATGGCAAGTGTGCCTGAATTTCCCAGCGAGTTACACAGCGCTGAAAAATGTAAATGTGTTACATGAAATGTGAAGCATCTGCTTGAAATCCAGGAGAAGATGTTCAGACACATTCAGGACACAGCCGAAATCAGAGATGGGAACAGAGAGAAAACCCCTGAGTCTTACAGTGAGACTGGAAATGCTGAAATCAATTAAACAAAAACTGGGGTTTTAACACAAGTGAGGCTGATTCTGAGGTTCTTCATAAAACAAAGTGGTGGGGGATATACTTCTAAGAGAAATCACTGCTCTAGAAGTTGTAGATTATACATTTTTAAATAAATTAAAACTGTGTTAGTCACAAAATTTTAATAGACATTTAAAGGTTTTGCCGGGTGAAAAACTATCACATTTTGAGAGAAAATAAGATTACCAATGGTTATTCTAGAAAATGGGCTGACAAATAATGGCCCACAGGCCACAACAGGCCATGTTTGGTTTTGTAAATAAAGTTTTATTGGAACACGGCTATGCCCATTTGTTTATACATGGTCCATAGCAGCTCTTCAACTACAAGGAGCAGATTTTGAGTAGCTGCCATTGAGACCAGATGGCCTGTATATCCAAAAACATTTACTTTCAGGACCTTCCCAGAAAAAGACTGCCAATTGCTGTTCTAGAATGCACACAGGCCTTTCTTCATTTTTCATGATTGTGTTTGTAAACTCTGTTGGAAACCTCTGAGCCGAGCGACTGGTGAATCCAGTCATCGCTCTGAACGTGTATGTTGTAAACGCAGAATCAGGTTGAGGAAGAATGTCTTAACGACAGTGAATTATTTAGCGAAGAATTCTATTATAGAGCAAATAATCATTTTTTGTAAATGGTAATGAATCCACATCCCGGATGTCAGACTTAAAGGTCTCCTCTGAGATGCGAAGATGCTTGATAGTTTTGTTTTGTCTTATTTTGATTTTTAATCCTTTTCATTCTCCTAACCCTTAGAAAAGGACCTGGAATGTAGCAATCACTTAATTCGTCTCTGCTGGATGGATAAGGAACTTTAATTGACATCAATTTTACAGTTATATCAACTTATAAGAAATGGATTTATCAAAGTTGTAACTTAATTTGTAAAAATAATAGAATTTAACTAAGTTTTTCTTCAAGAAATTAGTTTTGAAAGCCAATTATGCTTGTTTGGTATGTATAATTGTCGACCTAATTGATAGGGTGTTGTACTTCCCCCATCAAGGTTTCCATGAGGCATCCATTAGCTGCTCTGCAAAACCGCCTTGGGAGAGCTTGGTTGCTGTAGAGTGTTTAAGTCCATTTAAATATCTCAGACCACAGTTGTCTCCTAACTTTAAATGCTGACTGTGTACATGTTATGGAAGAATAACAAAAAATAAGTCCAAGAGAGAATGCCCGGAAATCCACAACTTTATAAATAGCTACCATTTATTAGACACTTACATGAGCCGGGCCCTCACCGAGGAATACATTTGTTCAATCCCTATTCCTCAGCCCACTTCTGTCACGGGTCCTTCTTTACAGAACAAGTAAACAGGCAGCCAAAGAAGCCAAAGTCCTTGTTAAACTTCATATACCAATTCATGCAGAACTGGGATTTGAGCTCAAATCTTTCTGACTCCTTAATTAATGTTCTGTCCATTCCACATTAGGCTATCTTTGGAAAGGAGAAAATTAGGTTTTGGGCGATTCAGCAAAAATATTTTACAAAATTATTTACCTTCTATTTTTTACTCATACAGCACACAAGAAGCTGTCTAGGACCTACAGGGTCACGAGGCCAGATACGCATTCAATAAGCCTCCGGGTGCCTAGGAGGGACGAGAGATCAAAGACTGCATCCCTTCTCTCTAGAAGCTTCTGGCAGTTCAGGAGTCAGAAAAGACTTCCATGTTGCTCCAAGTGAGATGAGGTCAGGACTGTGCTCTGGAAGCTCAAACGCAGGTGTCCAGGGCAGGCTGAAGACCCTTAAGCTTCTGAGGCTGGGTCACTAGCCAGATGAAAATGAGAAGGTGCTCCAAATAAGGGACAGAACACAGGTAAGGTGAGTAGAGGCAGGTAACTCAGCAGAGCACAGACTCGCTGCAAGGGGAGGCGGGGGGGAAGCTGCAGAAGCAGCTAAGGCCATTGTAGACTGGTCCTTGCACATGGTCCCAAGAGAGATGGGTTTTTGTGTGTTCTGCAGGTAATAACAAGCCACTGATGGATTGTCATTGATGCATTAAAAAGGCAGACTTGAGTTTTTGGGTGGTCACTCAGAGAGGCTGGGGACCAGTTTCAGCAGCTCCTACAGGGTGTCCGGGGGTAAGTGGTGTGTTCTCACCAAGGGGCAGGGGTGGAAGGTTAGAAAGTGGGCAACTGATTTGGGGGAGAGTAAAGGATGTGCAACGAGCAGAATCCAGTTCCCAGTGTGTGGAGTGTGAGGTATTCCGAGCCAGAGACAGGCTGAGTGCCAACGTCAAGGTTGGGAAGGCTGGGGGGTGGCGGTGCCACTCACACTGAGGGTGGACATGATGGAGGGGAAAATGTTGAGCTGACTTTGGGGATGCTTTGTGTGAAATGCCTGTGGGGCTCTGCGGTGTAGATACTAGTTGACAAATATTTAAGTCAAATGTATATCGAGACCCGGAGCTAGAGATTATCAAGACGATTTTTCAACTGTATACAATGAAATGGAAATATTTTTACTCACTGGATGTTATAAATATTAGATTTAAAAACATGTTAAATAAGAAATGAAAATCTTATATTGTTTCAAATATAAGTTCAAAATATTTTCTAAGATTTTCTGTAAGAATATACTTTAATGGCAGAATAAAATTTCTGCAGATCTACCTAAAAAAACACACAAAATTTTCTAAATTCCTTATGAGACAAAGGTTACAGGGGGAGTAAATGTATAATCTTTATACCTAATTTCACTCAAATTTTATTTAGAAATGATAGTTTTTTTACTCTAAAGACTTGGATAACTATGATGCCCCCTTTTTTTTAAGAAGAAGTTATGGTTGATGAAATCTCTGTGAAAGTCCAAAAAGTTCCAGTTGATAGAAGTGTCCAGAATGCATTTTGAAATGCCAGAAGATCATGTAAGAAAAGTAACTGAAAATGTTGGGAAGGGATTTGCAATGAGATATTTAAGATATTATAGTCATAAGGTCTCAGTTCTTAGGGTCATCTGAGAAGGTTCTCTGAAGGAGGCAATCAGAGTGAAAATCAGCTGGACCATTCAACTGCTGGACCAACTCTGCAGGGTTCGCTGGGGGATGATAAAGATGAGCTGTGTGTCCCACCTGCAGTGGGAAGTTTTTCCAGGTCACATCTTACTCTCTGCAGGCATCCATCCACCTCTCTCTCCAAACAGCAGTCATCTCCAATCCTGCAATGGCCTATGTGACTGGCCAGGGGCGGAAATGCATCCCACTGGCAGTACCCCCTGTAGCTGTGATACTTCCACCTCATGATGAGGTGGAATTTTCACAGAGTCTGGATATCCATCGGCAGAGAAAGTCTAGAAGCTGTTATGCTCAGATATGGGGGTTACAAGAAAGAGCTGGTCGCTATTGCCCTGGTGATATCAAAGATGCCCAGGTGCTTATTTCCCACGCCTCTTTGATCACTCATCCTGTATTCATTCATTCTATCACTCATGCATTTACTCATGCAAGCATCTGTTCAACACTATGTACCAAGCATGGCGCTTGGTGCTGGGATGAATAAAAAAATTTCAAAGCCTTGGTTCCTGCCTCAGATCTCAAAAGCTCATCTCAAGTCCAAGGTAT